>JAKVIS010001767.1:0-29152 GCA_033119425.1 Bufotes viridis
TGGGTCATCCAGTTCGTGCAAAGTCAAATGGCAGGGTCCTATGACTCCTACAAAAACCATCTATTCTTGCTCACCGTGCAAGCAAGAATTTGAGGCGCAACACCGAATCGAAGTAGAAGACATTCGCCTCGGCTACACATAACAAAAAAATTCTGGACCATCAGGGTGAGGAAAATGATTTTAACATTTATGTGGGCCTTCAAACCATGCAGCCAGCTATCCATCTCCAGAATTGGTGCATTTTTCACACCAATTACTTTCACCTCAGTGAAAGATATCAAACCACCTGATGGTCCAGAAATTCCAACTGTCCGGCATGAAAATGCTTTGAAAATTTACTTTTACCTTAATGTGTTCCTCCAAGGTCCAAAAGGAGTATGTTCGCAACGCGGTCCTCGTCATCCACTGCAGTTGCACTCTTCCAGTATGTCATAAGCGCACCAATCCTATTCTTCCTACAAGAAACAACCTATTCTTGCTAATAGTGCAAGCAAGAATTTTGAGGAGCTACACCAATTCAATATACAAGACATTTGCCTCTGCTACACAAAACAAACATATTCTGGACCATCAGGAGGAGTACAAAGAATTTAGCAACCTGTGTCTATGTCTTTAAAGCATGCACACATGATGTAAAAATGTCCCTCTTCAATGCGGTATAGCCAGCTAGCCATCTCCAGAATTGCCGCATTTCATTTTCACACCAATTACTTTTGCCTCACTGAAAGATATTAAACCACCTAATGGTCCAGAAATTCCAACTGTCCGGCATGAAAATGCTTTGAAAATTTACTTTTACCTTAATGTGTTCCTCCAAGGTCCAAAGGGAGTATGTTCGCAACGCAGTCCTCGTCATCCACTGCAGTTGCACTCTTCCAGTATATCATAAGCGCACCAATCCTATTCTTCCTACAAGAAACAACCTATTCTTGCTAATAGTGCAAGCAAGAATTTTGAGGAGCTACACCAATTCAATATACAAGACATTTGCCTCTGCTACACAAAACAAACATATTCTGGACCATCAGGAGGAGTACAAAGAATTTAGCAACCTGTGTCTATGTCTTTAAAGCATGCACACATGATGTAAAAATGTCCCTCTTCAATGCGGTATAGCCAGCTAGCCATCTCCAGAATTGCCGCATTTCATTTTCACACCAATTACTTTTGCCTCACTGAAAGATATTAAACCACCTAATGGTCCAGAAAATCCAACTGTCCGGCATGAAAATGCTTTGAAAATTTACTTTTACCTTAATGTGTTCCTCCAAGGTTTAAAGGGAGTATGTTCGCAACGCGGTCCTCGTCATCCACTGCAGTTGCACTCTTCTAGTATGTCGTGAGCGCACCAATCCTATTCTTCCTACAAGAAACAACTTATTCTTGCTAATAGTGCAAGCAAGAATTTTGAGGAGCTACAGTACACCAATTCAATATACAAGACATTTGCCTCTGCTACACAAAACAAACATATTCTGGACCATCAGGAGGAGTACAAAGAATTTAGCAACCTGTGTCTATGTCTTTAAAGCATGCACACATGGTTTTCAAAAATCTTCAACCCCTAGATTTAGCTTTACCATCTCTGGTATTGGTGCATTTTTCACACCAATTACTTTCACCTAACTGATAGATAGCAATCATCCTGAGGGTGCGAAATTACGACTGTCCGGCATGGAATTGGTGTCAGAAGTTACCTTAGTATATCATTCCAAGGTCCAATGGGTGTGTAGCTTGGCCTAGGTCCTCTTCGTGCATTGCAGTCCTACTCATACTGTCTTTACAAGTATTGAAATCCTCTTCTATCTACAAGAAACAACCTAGCCTTGCCCACATTGCAAGCAAGAATTTGGGCACAATGCAGATTCAAAGTGGATCCACCACTTAGTGAAAAATCCAGCGGTGGGGTCCTCCAGTTGGCCAAAAATCCAGAGGCGGGGAGCTCCATGCGGTGCAAAATACAGCGACTGACTTCTCCACGCAGTTTAAAATCCAGCGGCGGGGTCTTCCACATGGTTAAAAATCCAGCGGCGAGGATCTGCACTTGGTCCAAATTCTAGCAACTGGGTCCTTTGCACGATCTAAAGTCCACTGTCAGGGTCTTCCACATAGCCCAAGTTGGGTCATCCAGTTCGTGCAAAGTCAAATGGCAGGGTCCTATGACTCCTACAAAAACCATCTATTCTTGCTCACCGTGCAAGCAAGAATTTGGGCGCAACACCGAATCGAAGTAGAAGACATTCGCCTCGGCTACACATAACAAAAAATTCTGGACCATCAGGGTGAGGAAAATGATTTTAACATTTATGTGGGCCTTCAAACCATGCAGCCAGCTATCCATCTCCAGAATTGGTGCATTTTTCACACCAATTACTTTCACCTCAGTGAAAGATATCAAACCACCTGATGGTCCAGAAATTCCAACTGTCCGGCATGAAAATGCTTTGAAAATTTACTTTTACCTTAATGTGTTCCTCCAAGGTCCAAAAGGAGTATGTTCGCAACGCGGTCCTCGTCATCCACTGCAGTTGCACTCTTCCAGTATGTCATAAGCGCACCAATCCTATTCTTCCTACAAGAAACAACCTATTCTTGCTAATAGTGCAAGCAAGAATTTTGAGGAGCTACACCAATTCAATATACAAGACATTTGCCTCTGCTACACAAAACAAACATATTCTGGACCATCAGGAGGAGTACAAAGAATTTAGCAACCTGTGTCTATGTCTTTAAAGCATGCACACATGATGTAAAAATGTCCCTCTTCAATGCGGTATAGCCAGCTAGCCATCTCCAGAATTGCCGGATTTCATTTTCACACCAATTACTTTTGCCTCACTGAAAGATATTAAACCACCTAATGGTCCAGAAATTCCAACTGTCCGGCATGAAAATGCTTTGAAAATTTACTTTTACCTTAATGTGTTCCTCCAAGGTCCAAAGGGAGTATGTTCGCAACGCGGTCCTCGTCATCCACTGCAGTTGCACTCTTCTAGTACGGTATGTCGTGAGCGCACCAATCCTATTCTTCCTACAAGAAACAACCTATTCTTGCTAATAGTGCAAGTAAGAATTTTGAGGAGCTACACCAATTCAATATACAAGACATTTGCCTCTGCTACACAAAACAAACATATTCTGGACCATCAGGAGGAGTACAAAGAATTTAGCAACCTGTGTCTATGTCTTTAAAGCATGCACACATGGTTTTCAAAAATCTTCAACCCCCTAGATTTAGCTTTACCATCTCTGGTATTGGTGCATTTTTCACACCAATTACTTTCACCTAACTGATAGATAGCAATCATCCTGAGGGTGCGAAATTACGACTGTCCGGCATGGAATTGGTGTCAGAAGTTACCTTAGTATATCATTCCAAGGTCCAATGGGTGTGTAGCTGGGCCTAGGTCCTCTTCGTGCATTGCAGTCCCACTCATACTGTCGTTACAAGTATTGAAATCCTCTTCTATCTACAAGAAACAACCTAGCCTTGCCCACATTGCAAGCAAGAATTTGGGCACAATGCAGATTCAAAGTGGATCCACCACTTAGTGAAAAATCCAGCGGTGGGGTCCTCCAGTTGGCCAAAAATCCAGAGGCGGGTGAAGGGTTAAATAGAATGAGCCTTATGGTATTTATGGATGACAGGATGGTGGGGGAGGTCATGCTAGAGGGGGGCTCTATTTAAAGTAGCATTATTTCCATATATGGGAGGGTCTCCACCTGTTACAATGGAATGTGAAACACAGCTATCTCTTGTTATGTATGTATGTACTATATAAGGAAGACACTGTATAAGAATAAACTAGAGTTGTGTTTGAAGGTCACTAGCTTGGTGGTTATTTCACACACAGCTCTCCAGACGTCTGCCTCATGGGATGAGGGAACAACCAGGCTGCAGAAATACACTAACTCTTTCAGCTGGGGGCTCGTCCGGGATAGAATACAGACACGCTTCGGTGAGTCCGGGAGCATCCTGCCTATCTTTTTTTCTTTTTAAGGATTGTGGGCTTCCGATGCTTTCCGAGGACTGTCTGTTATTATTTTAACTCAATTTAGACACACTGAAAGGAATAGTATCTATCTTTTGGCAAGATAGAGGTCGGCTTTAGGCAAGCTGGACTGTAAATAGGGAACCTATCTTTTGGCAAGGTAGGCGGCCTGCTTTTGGCAAGCAGGACTGTAAATAGTGACTCTATCTTTAGGTAAGATGGACAGTCGGTCTTCAGGCAAGATAAACTGTAAATAGTCTCTAGCCCTATGAGAAATTCTTTAGGTAAGAATTTAAAAGAGGAATTCTTTTGGCAAGAATTCAAATATTGTCTGCACCCTGGTTTTTCTCTATCTCTATCGCTTCTTATCTGTCGCATTCTTCCTTTCTCTTGTATGTTATTATGTTATGATGCATTAAGTAATTTTATTTTATGCTGAAGGTAAGCAGCAAATGATACTGTGAAAATTGTTTTATTTCTGCTGAAGGTAAGCAGCAAATGATACTGTGAAAACTGTACTAACTTTATTGTGTGTGTCCTGGAAAACCGTAAGACGCCCCACCACTCTGGCTAGGGGAAACCCGCTGACCCAGAAACTGGTGAACGCCAGTGACGGTTTGAAAGGATAATACTAAAAGGCAGTTGAGAAGGAAGTTGAGCATAGACATACGTCCTTTCCATCCAGTTGACAAGTATTGTCAGAACTTTCACAGTTCAGTACAGCCAGTCCTGGGGAGAGTTCTGCTCTGCCTCCGTCTCAATTAAATTATAAGAAATGGGTGCGAAGCAAGGAAAGGTCTCTCCACCCGCTCCGTATGTAGGAGAAACATGTAAGGATTATGTTGCACGGATCTGTGGGACTAATCATTATTTAGTTACTCCCTGGGTGGATAATATGGCAGGATGGACAGAGAGATGAAGAGTATACATTTGTTTCCTCGGATAGGGACTAATGACACCTTCTATATGGACATGGTGAAAGAATATGTCCGTGATCAACTCTGAACCCGGACATTCTCTGTAAACTGCTTGTCACCTTATCTCAAGTGCTAGCTGAGCTATGTGTTAATGCAGCGCGGGGTGGGAAGAGAGGGGGGGGCACACAGCTGCGGGCTGTCTTCTCTGCCTACAGAGTGACATATGGACTGAAGGAGCATGCTTGAGTCAATTTAGTAAACAATGCCACAGCCCCAGCATAATACCCCTCATTTTCCTGTAGCTTGAGGGCAGCAGACATCACAATGAGGAAGCCCGTGGGACAGTATCCCAGCATTCATTCTCATTACAAACCACTATAAGGAATCGCCACTGATTGTGTTAACCATAGAGGGACGTCCTCTCCCTTTTCATGTGGATTCTGGTGCTACTTGTAGTACTATATGTGAGGATTATTATGGTGGTCCAAGAGAGAATGCTGAGCCCTCTGTGGGAATTAATGGGATACTGACCAGATCTTACAAAACTCCTCCTCTTTCAATCCAACACCCATACAAGCACCAGTCAATGTTCACACACAGTTGTAGGAACATTCCAAATTGTCCTGTGAATTTATTAGGGAGGGATTTGTTTGTTCTGTTACAGTTGCAGTTAGGGGTTAGCAAGACGGGACACCTACATGTCACATCCTCAGTTATGCCCATTCATGTACTGGAGGGTAATTGTTTTTTATATCTGGAGTGCCAACCTCAGGATCTACTACTTGATTTGGTGCCTCCTGAGGTTTGGGCAACTACTGACCAAGCTGTTGGCCTTATCTCTTGTACACCATATAAGGCACTGCTCCGGCCCGGCGCTGCACCTCTTTATATTAAACAATACCACCCTTCCAAAGAAAAGGAGATAGAGTCTATGTTGCGGGAATTCCTAGAGGCAGGGGTTATTGAGGAAATTATTTCCCCCTATAATACACCTATCAACCTAGTAAGAAAGGCTGATAATACCTTTAGGTTTGTCCAGGATCTTAGAGCGGTAAATGCACAGATCATACCCATAGCCCCTGTGGTTCCAGACGTACCATCTCTGCTATCAGCTATTCCTGCCCATGCAGAGTTTTTCTCTGTTGTTGATTTAAAGAATTTATTTTTTCCTGTCCCTAGTGGACGGAGAGACACGGCCACTTTTTGCATTCACATTTAAATTTCGCCAGTATACTTGGTGTAGAATGCCTCAGGGTTATGTAGACTCCCCAGTAGTCTACTCCATTGTCCTCCAAGTTACACTGCGCCCTTGGACTGCCCCTCATGGTTCTGTCCTTCTACAATATGTGGATGATCTCCTCATATGTAGTTCTACTCGGGAGGCCTGCCAGGCAGACTGTGTTAGTCTATTACTGTGGTTATGTGAATGTGGTCACAAAGTTTCTAGGAAAAAATTACAATGGTGTATGGACAGTGTTGAATACTTGGGCTTTGTTCTCAGTAAAGGTGAGAGGAGAATCAGCCATGCCAGAATTACTGACGTAATAGGTCTGCCCCGCCCACAAACCAAGAAAGACATGTTGACCTTTCTTGGCATGATTGGTTACTGCCGCCAATGGATTGCTGATTGTTCTTACTGTGATAATATTCTGAGACAAGCCACTAATACTGATATGCCTGATTTCATTAAATAGTCTGATGACATGTTACAAGCTTTTAGTCATTTGAAATGTGCCATGGTTTCAAGTCCTGGTTTGGGCCTACCCGACTATGGCGTGATGTTTCACTTGTTTGCCAGGGACAATTGTAAAACCATGGCGGGAGTCCTGGCACAAGACCATGGAGGCAAATTCCGCCCTGTTGCTTTTTTCTCAAAGGTGGTTCCCGTACAGGTTCAGGGCATGCCTGCGTGTCTCGGGAGTTTGGCAGCCTGTGCTATGGTCGCTGAAATGGCTACACCTATCACCCTAGGTCATCCCACCACTCTGCATACCTCACACAATGTTCAGGCCCTATTGAAGAACATACATACACAACATATGTCAGCACAAAGACTGAGTGGATATGAAGTTTTGTTGCTATCTAATCCTCAACTTCATATCAAATACTCAGCCCCCACATTCGGTCCCATGGCTATACTGAATGCCCTACTTGGCTACAAGGGAGAGCAGGATGATTTGCCTCCTCCCCATGTATGTACTGAGCTTATACATGAACATACCTCACCTAGGCCTGACTTACAGTCCACACCCATTGAAGGAGCACCTGATATTTTTGTGGATGGATCCTGTTCCCGCCCTAATGACAACACCTATCATGCAGGATACGCTATAGTTCAACACCCTGATGTTATTCTAGAATCAAATCCTATACCTTTTCAGTCAGCCCAAGCAGCTGAACTGATTGCCCTCACTAGGGCTTGTTGTCTTTTTGAGGGAAGAGATGTAAATATCTACACCGATTCCAAATATGCCTTTGGGGTTGTCCATGATCATGGGGTAATCTGGCAGAGAAGAGGCTTCATAGCTGCAGATGGGAAGAAAATGTTGCATTCCACCCTAGTACATGATCTCCTGGCCGCCATCTAATTACCCAGCACGGTTGCTATTATCCATTGTAAGGCACATACTGGTCTCCAAACGCACATAGCAAAAGGGAATGCCCTTGCTGATCAGGCAGCAAAAGAGGCTGCTATTAGAACAACAGCAACGGTTCAAATGCCCTCCCTAGTTCCAGAAATCACCCTTACTGACAATCTATTGCTAAGCCTCCAGGATTTGTCAAACAGTAGTGACAAGATAGAATGGCAATCGGTAGGTGCAGTACAAGACCCTGATACGGGTCTTATCTGCAAAGAGGGGAAACCATGTATTCCAGTTGCAAGCCCCCCGAGATCTCGAAGTAGTACAGGCACAATATGTGAGGAAACTTGTAGAAACTTTAGATGGTCTTGAACGAGATATTGCTCGTGCCTCTCTTTCTCTCCACAGGAACCTACGCATTCTTTCCAACCAGGAGACGTGGTGATAGTCCAGCGCCTGGCAAAAGGACGGAAGCAGACTGAGTTCCCGTTTGGACCACCCACCCGAGTGGTAGCAGTTACCAGAACAGCGATTCTTACAGAAGAGGCTTCAATCTGGATTCACACTAGCAGAGTGAAAAGGGTCCCTGAGGCTGTTTCTCCGGTGACAGACAAAGAGGGTGAAGCAGGTGTGAAATCCCAAAATAAAGAGGGGAGCTCAGAAGAAGCTTCCCTGAAAAGTGCCTTGCCACAGGCTGAAGATGATGACCCCACAATATTCTGGGAGATTTGTTTGTCTGCTAATAATTATTAATCTTTGTGTTTCCTTGCCAGTCTGGCTTATTACTACATGTATTTATCACCCAGAGGAGCTGAGTTTGCTCTGCGGTGCACCAAATAATCAATCAATACATAAAAGAGCACAGGAGCAAGATCCCTTTGCTCCTGGCCCCCTTTATTCTGAACAGAATAGTATAGTCAGGATGGCAAATGCTCTAAATGTAAGTTCATTGTGCCTTAAAGACTTACGGAGCCCACGGGATCTTATTCAAACATGTGTTATTGCTGTGCCTACATCCGATGAATCCCTCCTTGGAGTCTGGTCGAGGGCTAACAATACACAATCTTTTATTCCCTTGTATGACTTCTGTGGAGAGTGTCAGAAATTAGGAAATAGCAGGGATAATATTAGAATACTGACTATTAATGTGACTGCAGCAGAGACTTGTTTTACCTTTTCCCAGGATATGACATAATATTGTGATAATGGAGCCATAAAAAGTAAATTACCTAGGAATAGTGTATATGATTATATTGACGACACCTGTAAAAAGAATAGTAGGCTTGCTAGCTCCATAGACAATTCCATGAGTTGTAATAAGACCATAGGGACTCCCAGTTTATCTATAATACAATGCTCCCTAAGGGATGGTTTTTGTCTTGTGGTAACAGCACCTACAATTACATTCCTGCTAATGTTATTGGAGGTCCCTGTGTATTATCCAGGCTGACTTTGGCCCTACCCAGTCAACCCCTTAGCAGGAGAGCTTACGATTACCAAGACTCTATCTGAAACTGTAACTCTACTTTACCCCTCCTCAGCTGTACAGAATATATCAGTTTGGGCGCCTCTATATTAGGAGTGCCTGGACTGGCTCTATATAATGCTCGTACTATAAATTCTATTGCATGTGCCTTGGCTAAATCTCTGAATAATACCTCATTTATCTGACCACTCCAGATCAATCCAGTCCCATATTCAAGGGTTACATGAAATCGCCAATAATATCAAAAAGGATGTTGATTCATCCTCTTGGTGGGACTGGTTATTGAGCTGGCTGCCAGATTTGAGTTGGTTAAGAACATTCTTTATCAGTATAATAACTATAATTGCTTTTTTGATTACAATATGTTGTTGCATTCAATGTATTCCGTCACTAATACAGACCTTTGGCGTCATATGTCCAAGATCCACAGATCCTGGACAAGCTTATGCTACTTACCTCTCTACAGTTGGCCAAAAATCCAGAGGCGGGGAGCTCCATGCGGTGCAAAATACAGCGACTGACTTCTCCACGCAGTTTAAAATCCAGCGGCGGGGTCTTCCACATGGTTAAAAATCCAGCGGCGAGGATCTGCACTTGGTCCAAATTCTAGCAACTGGGTCCTTTGCACGATCTAAAGTCCACTGTCAGGGTCTTCCACATAGCCCAAGTTGGGTCATCCAGTTCGTGCAAAGTCAAATGGCAGGGTCCTATGACTCCTACAAAAAACCATCTATTCTTGCTCACCGTGCAAGCAAGAATTTGGGGCGCAACACCGAATCGAAGTAGAAGACATTCGCCTCGGCTACACATAACAAAAAAATTCTGGACCATCAGGGTGAGGAAAATGGCTTTAACATTTATGTGGGCCTTCAAACCATGCAGCCAGCTATCCATCTCCAGAATTGGTGCATTTTTCACACCAATTACTTTCACCTCAGTTAAAGATATCAAACCACCTGATGGTTCAAAAATTCCAACTGTCCAGCATGAAAATGCTTTGAAAATTTACTTTTACCTTAATGTGTTCCTCCAAGGTCCAAAAGGAGTATGTTCGCAACGCGGTCCTCGTCATCCACTGCAGTTGCACTCTTCCAGTATATCATAAGCGCACCAATCCTATTCTTCCTACAAGAAACAACCTATTCTTGCTAATAGTGCAAGCAAGAATTTTGAGGAGCTACACCAATTCAATATACAAGACATTTGCCTCTGCTACACAAAACAAACATATTCTGGACCATCAGGAGGAGTACAAAGAATTTAGCATCCTGTGTCTATGTCTTTAAAGCATGCACACATGATGTAAAAAAATGTCCCTCTTCAATGCGGTATAGCCAGCTAGCCATCTCCAGAATTGCCGCATTTCATTTTCACACCAATTACTTTTGCCTCACTGAAAGATATTAAACCACCTAATGGTCCAGAAATTCCAACTGTCCGGCATGAAAATGCTTTGAAAATTTACTTTTACCTTAATGTGTTCCTCCAAGGTCCAAAGGGAGTATGTTCGCAACGCTGTCCTCGTCATCCACTGCAGTTGCACTCTTCTAGTATGTCGTGAGCGCACCAATCCTATTCTTCCTACAAGAAACAACCTATTCTTGCTAATAGTGCAAGCAAGAATTTTGAGGAGCTACACCAATTCAATATACAAGACATTTGCCTCTGCTACACAAAACAAACATATTCTGGACCATCAGGAGGAGTACAAAGAATTTAGCAACCTGTGTCTATGTCTTCAAAGCATGCACACATGGTTTTCAAAAATCTTCAACCCCTAGATTTAGCTTTACCATCTCTGGTATTGGTGCATTTTCACACCAATTACTTTCACCTAACTGATAGATAGCAATCATGCTGAGGGTGCGAAATTACGACTGTCCGGCATGGAATTGGTGTCAGAAGTTACCTTAGTATATCATTCCAAGGTCCAATGGGTGTGTAGCTGGGCCTAGGTCCTCTTCGTGCATTGCAGTCCCACTCATACTGTTGTTACAAGTATTGAAATCCTCTTCTATCTACAAGAAACAACCTAGCCTTGCCCACATTGCAAGCAAGAATTTGGGCACAATGCAGATTCAAAGTGGATCCACCACTTAGTGAAAAATCCAGCGGTGGGGTCCTCCAGTTGGCCAAAAATCCAGAGGCGGGAGCTCCATGCAGTGCAAAATACAGCGACTGACTTCTCCACGCAGTTTAAAATCCAGCGGCGGGGTCTTCCACATGGTTAAAAATCCAGCGGCGAGGATCTGCACTTGGTCCAAATTCTAGCAACTGGGTCCTTTGCACGATCTAAAGTCCACTGTCAGGGTCTTCCACATAGCCCAAGTTGGGTCATCCAGTTCGTGCAAAGTCAAATGGCAGGGTCCTATGACTCCTACAAAAAACCATCTATTCTTGCTCACCGTGCAAGCAAGAATTTGAGGCGCAACACCGAATCGAGTAGAAGACATTCGCCTCGGCTACACATAACAAAAACATTCTGGACCATCAGGGTGAGGAAAATGATTTTAAAATTTATGTGGGCCTTCAAACCATGCAGCCAGCTATCCATCTCCAGAATTGGTGCATTTTTCACACTAATTACTTTCACCTCAGTGAAAGATATCAAACCACCTGATGGTCCAGAAATTCCAACTGTCCGGCATGAAAATGCTTTGAAAATTTACTTTTACCTTAATGTGTTCCTCCAAGGTCCAAAAGGAGTATGTTACGTAGCGCGGTCCTCGTCATCCACTGCAGTTGCACTCTTCCAGTATGTGATAAGCGCACCAATCCTATTCTTCCTACAAGAAACAACCTATTCTTGCTAATAGTGCAAGCAAGAATTTTGAGGAGCTACACCAATTCAATATACAAGACATTTGCCTCTGCTACACAAAACAAACATATTCTGGACCATCAGGAGGAGTACAAAGAATTTAGCAACCTGTGTCTATGTCTTTAAAGCATGCACACATGATGTAAAAAATGTCCCTCTTCAATGCGGTATAGCCAGCTAGCCATCTCCAGAATTGCCGCATTTCATTTTCACACCAATTACTTTTGCCTCACTGAAAGATATTAAACCACCTAATGGTCCAGAAATTCCAACTGTCTGGCATGAAAATGCTTTGAAAATTTACTTTTACCTTAATGTGTTCCTCCAAGGTCCAAAGGGAGTATGTTACGCAGCGCGGTCCTCGTCATCCACTGCAGTTGCACTCTTCTAGTATGTCGTGAGCGCACCAATCCTATTCTTCCTACAAGAAACAACCTATTCTTGCTAATAGTGCAAGCAAGAATTTTGAGGAGCTACACCAATTCAATATACAAGACATTTGCATCTGCTACACAAAACAAACATATTCTGGACCATCAGGAGGAGTACAAAGAATTTAGCAACCTGTGTCTATGTCTTTAAAGCATGCACACATCGTTTTCAAAAATCTTCAACCCCCTAGATTTAGCTTTACCATCTCTGGTATTGGTGCATTTTTCACACCAATTACTTTCACCTAACTGATAGATAGCAATCATCCTGAGCGTGCGAAATTACGACTATCCGGCATGGAATTGGTGTCAGAAGTTACCTTAGTATATCATTCCAAGGTCCAAAGGGTGTGTAGCTGGGCCTAGGTCCTCTTCGTGCATTGCAGTCCCACTCATACTGTCTTTACAAGTATTGAAATCCTCTTCTATCTACAAGAAACAACCTAGCCTTGCCCACATTGCAAGCAAGAATTTGGGCACAATGCAGATTCAAAGTGGATCCACCACTTAGTGAAAAATCCAGCGGTGGGGTCCTCCAGTTGGCCAAAAATCCAGAGGCGGGGAGCTCCATGCAATGCAAAATACAGCGACTGACTTCTCCACACAGTTTTAAATCCAGCGGCGGGGTCTTCCACATGGTTAAAAATCCAGCGGCGAGGATCTGCACTTGGTCCAAATTCTAGCAACTGGGTCCTTTGCACGATCTAAAGTCCACTGTCAGGGTCTTCCACATAGCCCAAGTTGGGTCATCCAGTTCGTGCAAAGTCAAATGGCAGGGTCCTATGACTCCTACAAAAAACCATCTATTCTTGCTCACCGTGCAAGCAAGAATTTGGGGCGCAACACCGAATCGAAGTAGAAGACATTCGCCTCGGCTACACATAACAAAAAATTCTGGACCATCAGGGTGAGGAAAATGATTTTAACATTTATGTGGGCCTTCAAACCATGCAGCCAGCTATCCATCTCCAGAATTGGTGCATTTTCACACCAATTACTTTCACCTCAGTGAAAGATATCAAACCACCTGATGGTCCAGAAATTCCAACTGTCCGGCATGAAAATGCTTTGAAAATTTACTTTTACCTTAATGTGTTCCTCCAAGGTCCAAAGGAGTATGTTCGCACGCGTCCTCGTCATCCACTGCAGTTGCACTCTTCCAGTATGTCATAAGCGCACCAATCCTATTCTTCCTACAAGAAACAACCTATTATTGCTAATAGTGCAAGCAAGAATTTTGAGGAGCTACACCAATTCAATATACAAGACATTTGCCTCTGCTACACAAAACAAACATATTCTGGACCATCAGGAGGAGTACAAAGAATTTAGCAACCTGTGTCTATGTCTTTAAAGCATGCACACATGATGTAAAAATGTCCCTCTTCAATGCGGTATAGCCAGCTAGCCATCTCCAGAATTGCCGGATTTCATTTTCACACCAATTACTTTTGCCTCACTGAAAGATATTAAACCACCTAATGGTCCAGAAATCCCAACTGTCCGGCATGAAAATGCTTTGAAAATTTACTTTTACCTTAATGTGTTCCTCCAAGGTCCAAAGGGAGTATGTTCGCACGCTGTCCTCGTCATCCACTGCAGTTGCACTCTTCTAGTATGTCGTGAGCGCACCAATCCTATTCTTCCTACAAGAAACAACCTATTCTTGCTAATAGTGCAAGCAAGAATTTTGAGGAGCTACACCAATTCAATATACAAGACATTTGCCTCTGCTACACAAAACAAACATATTCTGGACCATCAGGAGGAGTACAAAGAATTTAGCAACCTGTGTCTATGTCTTCAAAGCATGCACACATGGTTTTCAAAAATCTTCAACCCCTAGATTTAGCTTTACCATCTCTGGTATTGGTGCATTTTCACACCAATTACTTTCACCTAACTGATAGATAGCAATCATGCTGAGGGTGCGAAATTACGACTGTCCGGCATGGAATTGGTGTCAGAAGTTACCTTAGTATATCATTCCAAGGTCCAATGGGTGTGTAGCTGGGCCTAGGTCCTCTTCGTGCATTGCAGTCCCACTCATACTGTTGTTACAAGTATTGAAATCCTCTTCTATCTACAAGAAACAACCTAGCCTTGCCCACATTGCAAGCAAGAATTTGGGCACAATGCAGATTCAAAGTGGATCCACCACTTAGTGAAAAATCCAGCGGTGGGGTCCTCCAGCTGGCCAAAAATCCAGAGGCGGGGAGCTCCATGCAGTGCAAAATACAGCGACTGACTTCTCCACGCAGTTTAAAATCCAGCGGCGGGGTCTTCCACATGGTTAAAAATCCAGCGGCGAGGATCTGCACTTGGTCCAAATTCTAGCAACTGGGTCCTTTGCACGATCTAAAGTCCACTGTCAGGGTCTTCCACATAGCCCAAGTTGGGTCATCCAGTTCGTGCAAAGTCAAATGGCAGGGTCCTATGACTCCTACAAAAAACCATCTATTCTTGCTCACCGTGCAAGCAAGAATTTGGGGCGCAACACCGAATCGAAGTAGAAGACATTCGCCTCGGCTACACATAACAAAAACATTCTGGACCATCAGGGTGAGGAAAATGATTTTAAAATTTATGTGGGCCTTCAAACCATGCAGCCAGCCATCCATCTCTAGAATTGGTGCATTTTTCACACTAATTACTTTCACCTCAGTGAAAGATATCAAACCACCTGATGGTCCAGAAATTCTAACTGTCCGGCATGAAAATGCTTTGAAAATTTACTTTTACCTTAATGTGTTCCTCCAAGGTCCAAAAGGAGTATGTTCGCAACGCTGTCCTCGTCATCCACTGCAGTTGCACTCTTCCAGTATGTCAAAAGCGCACCAATCCTATTCTTCCTACAAGAAACAACCTATTCTTACTAATAGTGCAAGCAAGAATTTTGAGGAGCTACACCAATTCAATATTCAAGACATTTGCCTCTGCTACACAAAACAAACATATTCTGGACCATCAGGAGGAGTACAAAGAATTTAGCAACCTGTGTCTATGTCCTTAAAGCATGCACACATGGTTTTCAAAAATCTTCAACCACCTAGATTTAGCTTTAACATCTCTGGTATTGGTGCATTTTTCACACCAATTACTTTCACCTAACTGATAGATAGCAATCATCCTGAGAGTGTGCGAAATTACGACTGTCCGGCATGGAATTGGTGTCAGAAGTTACCTTAGTATATCATTCCAAGGTCCAATGGGTGTGTAGTTGGGCCTAGGTCCTCTTCGTGCATTGCAGTCCCACTCATACTGTCTTTACAAGTATTGAAATCCTCTTCTATCTACAAGAAACAACCTAGCCTTGCCCACATTGCAAGAAAGAATTTGGGCACAATGCAGATTCAAAGTGGGTCCACCACTTAGTGAAAAATCCAGCGGTGGGGTCCTCCAGTTGGCCAAAAATCCAGAGGCGGGGAGCTCCATGCGGTGCAAAATACAGCGTCTGACTTCTCCACGCAGTTTAAAATCCAGAGGCGGGGAGGGGCGTGGCTTGGCTGCCGCTGGTGATGGACGCCTGAAGCTGAAGCTCCTGCACCTCAGCGACGTTTACACTGCTTACCGCCATTGCAGTTACGAGACCTGGTGGTTATCATACCCCCAAGCATCCCTGACGACATGGGGAAGAACAAACCTGCAGTGCCTAGGCTCCCGGCTACAAACCTGGACATTTACTTCAGTAAAGGCCGGAACAAAGATGGCGCCTCCCGCCACGAGGACGCGCTGGCGACCGACTCTGACTGCATGGACACACAGGCACACAGCCCGTGCTCCCCTCTGCTGCACCCCGACCAGTTCCCACCTCTGTCGCGGGAGCCCTCCATGCCTCCGACTCCTGAGGAAGTGAAAGTGCGGGAAGACAGCTCCCCTCCAGAAGATCGGACGCCATTGAGCAGCGCATCTCCCTCCTGCAGTCCACAGAAGCATAGGCAGAGGATTGACACATCCGACTCTCAGGTCAGTCTGCCTCTGGGGCCCGATCGGCTTGTTAATGCCCCCCTTGCCTCACTCTCTAATCTGCCCTCGTCCGATAACCTTCCTACAGAGGCTACTTTAAAGCAAATGCTGCTTGCCCTACAAGCGTCCATACAGCATGGCATGATGGAGGTGATTCAACCTATCTCCAACAGAGTGAAAGAAACGGAGGACAGGGTTCTACATATAGAAAAGAAAATGGGGGAGTTTGCTACCTCTCAAAACACTGTAATAGACGCACATAATGGTCTGGCTGAGGAGATGGAGGCTATGAAGAGAAAGATGGCGGACTTTGAGGACCGATCCCGCAGAAATAATATTAAAATACGGGAATCCCAGAGAATATCTCTTCCACTGAGCTATCAGCCTATCTAAAACATCTCTTTGGCAAACTTTTGCCCAAAATATCTGATCAAGATTTGCTTATCGACAGGGCTCATCGGGTTCGAAACCCAAACACTTAGGCCCAGACGTCCCTAGAGACACGCTTGCTAGAGTCCACTTTTTCACGTTAAGGAAGCCATCATGACAGCGGCTAGAAAAGCTGGATCCCTTCCTTCCCCATTCCAAGAGATAAAGTTGTTCACAGACCTCTCGGCGATGACTTTACAGCAACGGAGAGAACTCCTGCCTGTCACTATTGCCTTGCGTCAGGCTAACATCCAGTATAGATGGGGGTTCCCACAAAAGCTACTGATCCCCAAAGAGGGCCACATGCATGTTATATACTCCATTGAGGAAGGAAAATCCCTGCTGCAGGAATGGAACATCCCGCTAGCTAATCCTGACAAAGGGCCACATTCAACACCCCACGTACCATCAAGAGAGTGGAAAAGGGTAACCGGCAGGAGACAAAGGAACTCTTGACATCGTTAATGGGGACTCTCGACGGCGCTTGCTGGCCCTGGAGGGCTCCGGCCAGCTGCTACTAGGCCTCATCCTGTTTTCGCCATATTATTGAATGTCTAAATATGGCGGCTATATGCTTTATTCTTTGTTCTCTCGTAAAATAGGTGCAGCTCCCATGTGACCGCTTAAGACACTTTAGGCAGTCCAGTATCCACACCACTGGCTTTAGAGATGGACATCTCCACCCCGAGTTGCATAATCTGGTTACCAAGGTTATGGTTATTGTTTCTTCTTATATTTGGTATGTTCTACTTCTACATCTTTTGGTTTTTGTATGTGCTGATCTACATGATGTCACGCCGTTTTGATTCCTATAGGGAGATCCTACTATTAACGCACACCCAGGCTTTTCCCAATGGGTATCAAGATAGTGTCACTTAATGCCAAGGGGCTCAATTGCCCACAGAAACGATCTTTTATATGGAAGGAAGCGTTATCATTGAAGGCGGATTTGTTGTGTTTACAGGAATCACACCTTCTTAATGCTGATGCTCAACGTCTAAAACATCGTCTCTTCCCCAATATTATCCACTCTCACTACCATAAGAAAGCTAGAGGTGTGTGCATAGCACTCAGAAATTCTGTCACATACTCACACATTGCGCATAAGGTAGATACAGGAGGGCGTTTCATTATACTGGTGTGTTCTATTAACCATATAATATATACCATAGTCAATGTTTACGCCCCCAACCGTCGTCAGTCAGCGTTTTTACACAGGGTGATGAGACAGGTACAAGTTATAAAACAAGGTAAACTATTGGTCTGTGGTGACTTTAATGCAATCATTGACCCTACCATGGACACTACTGAACCTAACAAGACGTGCATTTGGAGGTATTTCTTCCTTCATTCAGTCTATAGACCTCATTGATGTGTGGAGGGCTCAACATAGTATGGAGAAGGACTTTACCTTCTTCTCGCCTGTTCATGGCACGTATTCCAGAATTGACCTATTTTTGGTCGATCGCACCACTCTCCTCTGCACCGCCCGCTCAGACATAGGGTTGATTAGCGTATCTGACCATGCACCTGTGTCTATTGAAGTTGAGGATCAATACCAATCTCACATTAACCCAATCTGGAGGAACAACCCGTTCCTATACCAGGTTCCTGCATACAACACAGAAATTACTCAAGCATTGCAAGAATTTTTGCCTTTAATGTAGATTCAGTATCAGACCCTTTTGTGTTGTGGCAAGCGCACAAAGCCTTTATACGCGGCCTGCTTATTAAATTAAATTATAAAGAAAGAAAGAAAAAGGAACACGCAGTACGAACACTGTTGGATAGCATAGCTAAACTGGAATTGGTGAATAAACAACACCCCTCCGCAGAATTATCACAACAAATTAGGTTAGAACGGGACAAACTTCGTCTAACTCTGCTCCATGAATTCGAAATGGGGCTGCTCAGGTGTAGATCTAAATTCTACGCTCAGGGCAATAAAGCTGGTCGTCTATTGGCTAACCAGCTCAAAGCCCAAAGAACCAAATCAAAAATTCCCCATATCCTCCACCCTATTACCAAGGCCAAACTTATTGACCCTAGAGAAATAGCGGAACAATTCAGGCTGTTCTATGCTGACCTTTACAATCTCAAACTCTCCACTCCTCAACCTCCTGATTATGATTCCCTAGTGTCAGCTTTTCTCCAAGCAGCTAACCTACCCCGTCTCACGCAGGCGCAACTAGATGCCCTTAATGCAGACCTATCGGAAACTGAGATTCAAAAGTTAATTTTAGCTTCACCGCAGGGAAAATCCCCAGGTCCGGACGGTTTGTCCAACGAATACTACAGGAAATTCCACCATATCCTAGCCCCTCATCTCCAAAAAATTTTTCATTCTTGCCTAAATGGTACTCCCTTCCCAAGAGACATGCTGCAGGCATTAATAGTCACTCTACCCAAACCGGGTAAGCCTAATGATGTACCACAAAATTTTAGACCAATCTCGCTTTTAAATTCGGACATTAAGCTATTTGCTAAAATTATTGCCCACAGATTATCCCCTATCCTCCCTTCCTTAATCAATGAAGATCAAACAGGATTCGTCCAGGGTAGACTAGCCTCAGATAATACACGCAGAGTGTTAAACATTATTAATGGTGCTGAGATACAAAAAACTCCCCTATTGGTGGTAGCACTGGATGCCGAGAAGGCGTTTGACCGCCTACATTGGTCGTACGCCTTCTCGGTTCTGAGATTTCTGGGTTTTAAGGGTCCCATATTACACGCAATTGAAAGTCTATATTCAAATCCCACAGCGAAGGTTCTAGCTAACGGCTTACTTTCAGATAGCTTCCCTATTAGCAATGGATCCAGACAGGGATGCCCCCTTTCGCCCCTTCTTTTTATTATCGCCTTGGAGCCGCTTGCGCAACACATAAGGCAACATGCAGGGGTCAAGGGCATAAGATTAGGTTCCACTACACACACGATATCATTATACGCAGATGATATTATCCTCACCCTGACTGAACCCTCCTCATCCCTGGAGTCTGCCCTGCAATGCATCTCTCATTTTGGATCATTATCATACTATAAAATAAATGTACTTAAAACACAAGTTCTACCAGTTAACATCCCATTGGAAGAAGTGAGGCACCTGAAGTCCCTCTTTCCATTAGACTGGCAGGAATCGAGTTTAACCTATTTGGGCATTAAACTGACTACTCCTTGCTCCCTCATATACAAAAATAATTATGAACCCCTTCTCACCACACTGCAGACTGACTTGACCAGCTTTACTTCCCGTGCGCCCTCGTGGGTAGGCAGAATTGCATCTTTTCAGATGATGACTCTCCCGAAACTGATATATGTTTTTAGAGCCCTCCCCATTGCAGTACCTAATAACTTTTTCTTGAGGGCACAATCTATTCTAAATAAATATGTTTGGGGAGGGGGTAAACCTCGCATTGCCCACACTTTAATGGAACGTAGGAAAAAAGCAGGAGGCCTGGGACTCCCCTCCATTAAAGACTACCACACAGCGATATGTCTGTCATTCATGACTGAATGGTGGATAGGCACACCTTCGAAGTCCTGGTCTAGAATTGAGGAGGCATTTGCTGGGGCATACTCATTGAAGGAGCTCCTTCTCAAATCACTTTGGGACCCTGATACCCCACATGACACACTACTCACAATTAACTCTGCATGTTCTTCGTGGCGTAAATTTCACATGGAGAATGGAAGCGAAAATCCGATCCCACTCACTCATATATCCACCCATCTATTGGAAAAATACATGGAGGAGATGGACCTCTCTTCTTGGCGGGAGGCTGGTATCTCAAATTTAAGTCAACTTTTCATGGAGGGTACATTGCTCTCATTTGAACAACTAAGGGGACGGTACCCTATGTCTAACAGCGACTTTTATAAATACCTTAGGGTGAGGCATTGTTATGAGACGAGTTTGCGTGCCCCAGCATTAATCCACATCAAGCTCATTACAATTCTTGACAACCCATCCAGATATAAACAACGTCTTACCAGAATGATATATGATTTCATTCGTGATAAGGCCAGTTTTATCAAATCAGCCCCAATCAAGTACTGGGAAACGGCTCTGAAACACTCCTACCCGGAAGAAAATGGTTGCAGGCACTCACCTTTTTGACATCCACCTTTAGATGCGTAACGCACTCTGAAGCAGGAGTGAAGACGGCTCCTACGCTGGTATTTCACTCCTGAAAGGTTGAGTCGCATGTACCCTAATGCCTCGGCCTGTTGCTGGAGGGATTGTGGTTGCACCGGGTCTCTATACCATATATTGTGGGGTTGCTCCAAATTAACTGTATACTGGTCCCGAGTGTTCGATTTAATCTCACAAATAGTTCAATACACTATCCCTCCCGCCCCTGAACTTGCTCTTCTGTTCCTAGGAATAGAAAGTATTGACCAGTCATGCAGAGGTATCGTAGGACATATTCTTTTGAGTGCCAAAATTGTTATCACTCGTCACTGGAAATCTGTTAATCCCCCTTCACTGCAAGAAGTAGTTTACTCTCTTAACACCACATGTAGATACGAACATCGCCTCCCATTTTCCATGGTTTCACCTAAAAAGCGAGACGCTCTTTGGGCCCCTTGGCTCCGCCATTCCCTTTATCTCCCATAACTACCCACACTGCTCATTGGCTTATCTCCCCCTACCGTCTCAAAGGCATAGTAGATCTGATCTTGTTTTGTCTTGTTTACTTACCTGACTGATTATTTTGTGTTTGGTATGTTACACATAAAGAGGTCGGGTTGGCAGTATCCGAGCGGATACCCCGATGCTCTGAGATTTTAACCTGCTTTCTCAGTCTTGCTCATATATGATTCATTTAACATATCATATTGTTTTATAGTGGCTGCGTCCACTGCTTGACTGTTTGTGTCCTTTATTCTCTGAAAACTCCAATAAAAACTTATTGACTTAAAATCCAGAGGCGGGGTCTTCCACATGGTTAAAAATCCAGCGGCGAGGATCTGCACTTGGTCCAAATTCTAGCAACTGGGTCCTTTGCACGATCTAAAGTCCACTGTCAGGGTCTTCCACATAGCCCAAGTTGGGTCATCCAGTTCGTGCAAAGTCAAATGGCAGGGTCCTATGACTCCTACAAAAAACCATCTATTTTTGCTTACTGTGCAAGCAAGAATTTGGGGCGCAACACCGAATCGAAGGAGAAGACATTCGCCTCGGCTACAAATAACAAAAAAATTCTGGACCATCAGGGTGAGGAAAATGATTTTAACATTTATGTGGGCCTTCAAACCATGCAGCCAGCTATCCATCTCCAGAATTGGTGCATTTTTCACACCAATTACTTTCACCTCAGTGAAAGATATCAAACCACCTGATGGTCCAGAAATTCCAACTGTCCGGCATGAAAATGCTTTGAAAATTTACTTTTACCTTAATGTGTTCCTCCAAGGTCCAAAAGGAGTATGTTCGCAGCGTGTCCTCGTCATCCACTGCAGTTGCACTCTTCCAGTATGTCATAGCGCACCAATCCTATTCTTCCTACAAGAAACAACCTATTCTTGCTAATAGTGCAAGCAAGAATTTTGAGGAGCTACACCAATTCAATATACAAGACATTTGCCTCTGCTACACAAAACAAACATATTCTGGACCATCAGGAGGAGTACAAAGAATTTAGCAACCTGTGTCTATGTCTTTAAAGCATGCACACATGGTTTTCAAAAATCTTCAACCCCTAGATTTAGCTTTACCATCTCTGGTATTGGTGCATTTTCACACCAATTACTTTCACCTAACTGATAGATAGCAATCATCCTGAGGGTGCGAAATTACGACTGTCCGGCATGGAATTGGTGTCAGAAGTTACCTTAGTATATCATTCCAAGGTCCAATGGGTGTGTAGCTGGGCCTAGGTCCTCTTCGTGCATTGCAGTCCCACTCATACTGTCTTTACAAGTATTGAAATCCTCTTCTATCTACAAGAAACAACCTAGCCTTGCCCACATTGCAAGCAAGAATTTGGGCACAATGCAGATTCAAAGTGGATCCACCACTTAGTGAAAAATCCAGCGGTGGGGTCCTCCAGTTGGCCAAAAATCCAGAGGCGGGGAGCTCCATGCGGTGCAAAATACAGCGACTGACTTCTCCACGCAGTTTAAAATCCAGCGGCGGGGTCTTCCACATGGTTAAAAATCCAGCGGCGAGGATCTGCACTTGGTCCAAATTCTAGCAACTGGGTCCTTTGCACGATCTAAAGTCCACTGTCAGGGTCTTCCACATAGCCCAAGTTGGGTCATCCAGTTCGTGCAAAGTCAAATGGCAGGGTCCTATGACTCCTACAAAAAACCATCTATTCTTGCTCACCGTGCAAGCAAGAATTTGAGGCGCAACACCGAATCGAAGTAGAAGACATTCGCCTCGGCTACACATAACAAAAAATTCTGGACCATCAGGGTGAGGAAAATGATTTTAACATTTATGTGGGCCTTCAAACCATGCAGCCAGCTATCCATCTCCAGAATTGGTGCATTTTCACACCAATTACTTTCACCTCAGTGAAAGATATCAAACCACCTGATGGTCCAGAAATTCCAACTGTCCGGCATGAAAATGCTTTGAAAATTTACTTTTACCTTAATGTGTTCCTCCAAGGTCCAAAAGGAGTATGTTACTTAGCGTGTCCTCGTCATCCACTGCAGTTGCACTCTTCCAGTATGTCATAAGCGCACCAATCCTATTCTTCCTACAAGAAACAACCTATTCTTGCTAATAGTGCAAGCAAGAATTTTGAGGAGCTACACCAATTCAATATACAAGACATTTGCCTCTGCTACACAAAACAAACATATTCTGGACCATCAGGAGGAGTACAAAGAATTTAGCAACCTGTGTCTATGTCTTTAAAGCATGCACACATGGTTTTCAAAAATCTTCAACCCCTAGATTTAGCTTTACCATCTCTGGTATTGGTGCATTTTCACACCAATTACTTTCACCTAACTGATAGATAGCAATCATCCTGAGGGTGCGAAATTACGACTGTCCGGCATGGAATTGGTGTCAGAAGTTACCTTAGTATATCATTCCAAGGTCCAATGGGTGTGTAGCTGGGCCTAGGTCCTCTTCGTGCATTGCAGTCCCACTCATACTGTCTTTACAAGTATTGAAATCCTCTTCTATCTACAAGAAACAACCTAGCCTTGCCCACATTGCAAGCAAGAATTTGGGCACAATGCAGATTCAAAGTGGATCCACCACTTAGTGAAAAATCCAGCGGTGGGGTCCTCCAGTTGGCCAAAAATCCAGAGGCGGGGAGCTCCATGCGGTGCAAAATACAGCGACTGACTTCTCCACGCAGTTTAAAATCCAGCGGCGGGGTCTTCCACATGGTTAAAAATCAGCGGCGAGGATCTGCACTTGGTCCAAATTCTAGCAACTGGGTCCTTTGCACGATCTAAAGTCCACTGTCAGGGTCTTCCACATAGCCCAAGTTGGGTCATCCAGTTCGTGCAAAGTCAAATGGCAGGGTCCTATGACTCCTACAAAAAACCATCTATTCTTGCTCACCGTGCAAGCAAGAATTTGAGGCGCAACACCGAATCGAGTAGAAGACATTCGCCTCGGCTACACATAACAAAAAATTCTGGACCATCAGGGTGAGGAAAATGATTTTAACATTTATGTGGGCCTTCAAACCATGCAGCCAGCTATCCATCTCCAGAATTGGTGCATTTTCACACCAATTACTTTCACCTCAGTGAAAGATATCAAACCACCTGATGGTCCAGAAATTCCAACTGTCCGGCATGAAAATGCTTTGAAAATGTACTTTTACCTTAATGTGTTCCTCAAGGTCCAAAAGGAGTATGTTACGCAGCGTCCTCGTCATCCACTGCAGTTGCACTCTTCCAGTATATCATAAGCGCACCAATCCTATTCTTCCTACAAGAAACAACCTATTCTTGCTAATAGTGCAAGCAAGAATTTTGAGGAGCTACACCAATTCAATATACAAGACATTTGCCTCTGCTACACAAAACAAACATATTCTGGACCATCAGGAGGAGTACAAAGAATTTAGCAACCTGTGTCTATGTCTTTAAAGCATGCACACATGATGTAAAAAATGTCCCTCTTCAATGCGGTATAGCCAGCTAGCCATCTCCAGAATTGCCGCATTTCATTTTCACACCAATTACTTTTGCCTCACTGAAAGATATTAAACCACCTAATGGTCCAGAAATTCCAACTGTCCGGCATGAAAATGCTTTGAAAATTTACTTTTACCTTAATGTGTTCCTCCAAGGTCCAAAGGGAGTATGTTACTAGCGTGTCCTCGTCATCCACTGCAGTTGCACTCTTCTGAGTATGTCGTGAGCGCACCAATCCTATTCTTCCTACAAGAAACAACCTATTCTTGCTAATAGTGCAAGCAAGAATTTTGAGGAGCTACACCAATTCAATATACAAGACATTTGCCTCTGCTACACAAAACAAACATATTCTGGACCATCAGGAGGAGTACAAAGAATTTAGCAACCTGTGTCTATGTCTTTAAAGCATGCACACATGGTTTTCAAAAATCTTCAACCCCTAGATTTAGCTTTACCATCTCTGGTATTGGTGCATTTTCACACCAATTACTTTCACCTAACTGATAGATAGCAATCATCCTGAGGGTGCGAAATTACGACTGTCCGGCATGGAATTGGTGTCAGAAGTTACCTTAGTATATCATTCCAAGGTCCAATGGGTGTGTAGCTGGGCCTAGGTCCTCTTCGTGCATTGCAGTCCCACTCATACTGTCTTTACAAGTATTGAAATCCTCTTCTATCTACAAGAAACAACCTAGCCTTGCCCACATTGCAAGCAAGAATTTGGGCACAATGCAGATTCAAAGTGGATCCACCACTTAGTGAAAAATCCAGCGGTGGGGTCCTCCAGTTGGCCAAAAATCCAGAGGCGGGGAGCTCCATGCGGTGCAAAATACAGCGACTGACTTCTCCACGCAGTTTAAAATCCAGCGGCGGGGTCTTCCACATGGTTAAAAATCCAGCGGCGAGGATCTGCACTTGGTCCAAATTCTAGCAACTGGGTCCTTTGCACGATCTAAAGTCCACTGTCAGGGTCTTCCACATAGCCCAAGTTGGGTCATCCAGTTCGTGCAAAGTCAAATGGCAGGGTCCTATGACTCCTACAAAAAACCATCTATTCTTGCTCACCGTGCAAGCAAGAATTTGAGGCGCAACACCGAATCGAAGTAGAAGACATTCGCCTCGGCTACACATAACAAAAAATTCTGGACCATCAGGGTGAGGAAAATGATTTTAACATTTATGTGGGCCTTCAAACCATGCAGCCAGCTATCCATCTCCAGAATTGGTGCATTTTTCACACCAATTACTTTCACCTCAGTGAAAGATATCAAACCACCTGATGGTCCAGAAATTCCAACTGTCCGGCATGAAAATGCTTTGAAAATTTACTTTTACCTTAATGTGTTCCTCCAAGGTCCAAAAGGAGTATGTTAGCTAGCAGTCCTCGTCATCCACTGCAGTTGCACTCTTCCAGTATGTCATAAGCGCACCAATCCTATTCTTCCTACAAGAAACAACCTATTCTTGCTAATAGTGCAAGCAAGAATTTTGAGGAGCTACACCAATTCAATATACAAGACATTTGCCTCTGCTACACAAAACAAACATATTCTGGACCATCAGGAGGAGTACAAAGAATTTAGCAACCTGTGTCTATGTCTTTAAAGCATGCACACATGGTTTCAAAAATCTTCAACCCCTAGATTTAGCTTTACCATCTCTGGTATTGGTGCATTTTCACACCAATTACTTTCACCTAACTGATAGATAGCAATCATCCTGAGGGTGCGAAATTACGACTGTCCGGCATGGAATTGGTGTCAGAAGTTACCTTAGTATATCATTCCAAGGTCCAATGGGTGTGTAGCTGGGCCTAGGTCCTCTTCGTGCATTGCAGTCCCACTCATACTGTCTTTACAAGTATTGAAATCCTCTTCTATCTACAAGAAACAACCTAGCCTTGCCCACATTGCAAGCAAGAATTTGGGCACAATGCAGATTCAAAGTGGATCCACCACTTAGTGAAAAATCCAGCGGTGGGGTCCTCCAGTTGGCCAAAAATCCAGAGGCGGGGAGCTCCATGCGGTGCAAAATACAGCGACTGACTTCTCACGCAGTTTAAAATCCAGCGGCGGGGTCTTCCACATGGTTAAAAATCCAGCGGCGAGGATCTGCACTTGGTCCAAATTCTAGCAACTGGGTCCTTTGCACGATCTAAAGTCCACTGTCAGGGTCTTCCACATAGCCCAAGTTGGGTCATCCAGTTCGTGCAAAGTCAAATGGCAGGGTCCTATGACTCCTACAAAAACCATCTATTCTTGCTCACCGTGCAAGCAAGAATTTGAGGCGCAACACCGAATCGAAGTAGAAGACATTCGCCTCGGCTACACATAACAAAAAAATTCTGGACCATCAGGGTGAGGAAAATGATTTTTAACATTTATGTGGGCCTTCAAACCATGCAGCCAGCTATCCATCTCAGAATTGGTGCATTTTCACACCAATTACTTTCACCTCAGTGAAAGATATCAAACCACCTGATGGTCCAGAAATTCCAACTGTCCGGCATGAAAATGCTTTGAAAATTTACTTTACCTTAATGTGTTCCTCCAAGGTCCAAAAGGAGTATGTTACGCAGCAGTCCTCGATCATCCACTGCAGTTGCACTCTTCCAGTATGTCATAAGCGCACCAATCCTATTCTTCCTACAAGAAACAACCTATTCTTGCTAATAGTGCAAGCAAGAATTTTGAGAGCTACACCAATTCAATATACAAGACATTTGCCTCTGCTACACAAAACAAACATATTCTGGACCATCAGGAGGAGTACAAGAATTTAGCAACCTGTGTCTATGTCTTTAAAGCATGCACACATGATGTAAAAATGTCCCTCTTCAATGCGGTATAGCCAGCTAGCCATCTCCAGAATTGCCGGTTTCATTTTCACACCAATTACTTTTGCCTCACTGAAAGATATTAAACCACCTAATGGTCCAGAAATTCCAACTGTCCGGCATGAAAATGCTTTGAAAATTTACTTTTACCTTAATGTGTTCCTCCAAGGTCCAAAGGGAGTATGTTATAGCGCTGTCCTCGTCATCCACTGCAGTTGCACTCTTCTAGTACGGTATGTAGTGAGCGCACCAATCCTATTCTTCCTACAAGAAACAACCTATTCTTGCTAATAGTGCAAGCAAGAATTTTGAGAGCTACACCAATTCAATATACAAGACATTTGCCTCTGCTACACAAAACAAACATATTCTGGACCATCAGGAGGAGTACAAAGAATTTAGCAACCTGTGTCTATGTCTTTAAAGCATGCACACATGGTTTTCAAAATCTTCAACCCCTAGATTTAGCTTTACCATCTCTGGTATTGGTGCATTTTCACACCAATTACTTTCACCTAACTGATAGATAGCAATCATCCTGAGGGTGCGAAATTACGACTGTCCGGCATGGAATTGGTGTCAGAAGTTACCTTAGTATATCATTCCAAGGTCCAATGGGTGTGTAGCTGGGCCTAGGTCCTCTTCGTGCATTGCAGTCCCACTCATACTGTCGTTACAAGTATTGAAATCCTCTTCTATCTACAAGAAACAACCTAGCCTTGCCCACATTGCAAGCAGAATTTGGGCACAATGCAGATTCAAAGTGGATCCACCACTTGATGAAAAATCCAGCGGTGGGGTCCTCCAGTTGGCCAAAAATCCGAGGCGGGGAGCTCCATGCGGTGCAAAATACAGCGACTGACTTCTCCACGCAGTTTAAAATCAGCGGCGGGGTCTTCCACATGGTTAAAAATCCAGCGGCGAGGATCTGCACTTGGTCCAAATTCTAGCAACTGGGTCCTTTGCACGATCTAAAGTCCACTGTCAGGGTCTTCCACATAGCCCAAGTTGGGTCATCCAGTTTGTGCAAAGTCAAATGGCAGGGTCCTATGACTCCTACAAAAAACCATGTATTCTTGCTCACCGTGCAAGCAAGAATTTAGGGCGCAACACCGAATCGAAGTAGAAGACATTCGCCTCGGCTACACATAACAAAAAATTCTGGACCATCAGGGTGAGGAAAATGGCTTTAACATTTATGTGGGCCTTCAAACCATGCAGCCAGCTATCCATCTCAAGAATTGGTGCATTTTCACACCAATTACTTTCACCTCAGTGAGATATCAAACCACCTGATGGTGCAAAAATTCCAACTCTCCAGCATGAAAATGCTTTGAAAATTTACTTTTACCTTAATGTGTTCCTCCAAGGTCAAAAAGGAGTATGTTAGCAGCCGTCCTCAAATCATCCACTACTGGTTGCACTCTTCCAGTATATCATAAGTGCACCAATCCTATTCTTCCTACAAGAAACAACCTATTCTTGCTAATAGTGCAAGCAAGAATTTTGAGGAGCTACACCAATTCAATATACAAGACATTTGCCTCTGCTACACAAAACAAACA
>JAKVIS010001768.1:0-29212 GCA_033119425.1 Bufotes viridis
TCAGTCTTAAGCGGAGAGTATGGGGTAACAAAATCATGTACCGCTGCACTAAAGATAGTGTAAAACTAATAGTGAGGGAAGTTCGTTTTAGTAGTGGGAGTTCAAATTAGAGTTCATGTGAATAACAGCTCTTGACAACATTCAGGAATCCCAGGCCTGCAGTACTAATAACCACCACCGCGAGTCCCTTCCTTTCAGTGAGCAATGTCAGTGAAACAAAATGACAGGCTGATACTTGCTGTTAGAAGTCATGCAGGGATCCTGCAGTGGTGGAGCCGGATAAGGTAGGTGAGGGTTTCTCCTGGAGGTTCAGAGTTGCAGGTAGTTAGGAGCTTGTGTCCTCGTGGTGAATGGAGCAGGCAGGGTGCGCACTCCATTAGTGGAACGCCCTGTGCAGCACCTGGCTCCTATTTATTGACCAAGTGTGGATGGGCGGAGCCACCTTAGACGGCCCAGCGGCCACTGCTTCCAGCCTGGGAGGCAAACAGCGATCGTTGTCATGGTTACACAGGGCATGGATCCAGGCTGGAGCGCAAACCACCGTATCCTTACAAGTATAAGGACAGGAGAGGTGAGAACTGATTATCTATCACCATTAGAACACCCTGCTTATCACTGTCTATAGTATAAGGACAGGAGAGAACACAGGAGAGGTGAGAACTGATTATCTATCACCACTAGATTACCCTGTTTATCACTGTATATAGTATAAGGACAGGAGAGAACACAGGAGAGGTGAGAACTGATTATCTATCACCTCTAGAACACCCTGCTTATCACTGTATATAGTATAAGGACAGGGGAGAACACAGGAGAGGTGAGAACTGATTATCTATCACCACTAGAACACCCTGCTTATCACTGTATATAGTATAAGGACAGGAGAGGTGATAACTGATTATCTATCACCACTAGAACACCCTGCTTATCACTGTCTATAGTATAAGGACAGGAGAGGTGAGAACTGATTATCTATCACCTCTAGAACACCCTGCTTATCACTGTTTATAGTATAAGAACAGGAGATGGAGAACTGATTATCTATCACCACTAGAACACCCTGCTTATCACTGTCTATAGTATAAGGACAGGAGAGGTGAGAACTGATTATCTATCACCTCTAGAACACCCTGCTTATCACTGTCTATAGTATAAGGACAGGGGAGAACACAGGAGAGGTGAAAACTGATTATCTGTCACCTCTAGAACACCCTGCTTATCACTGTCTATAGTATAAGGATAGGAGAGGTGAGGACTGATTATCTATCACCATTAGAACACCCTGATTATCACTGTCTATAGTATAAGGACAGAGGAGAACACAGGAGAGGTGAGAACTGATTATCTATCACCTCTAGAACTCCCTGCTTATCACTGTCTATAGTATAAGGACAGGGGAGAACACAGGAGAGGTGAAAACTGATTATCTGTCACCTCTAGAACACCCTGCTTATCACTGTCTATAGTATAAGGATAGGAGAGGTGAGGACTGATTATCTATCACCACTAGAACACCCTGCTTATTACTGTCTATAGTATAAGGGACAGGGGAGAACACAGGAGAGGTGATAACTAATTATCTGTCACCTCTAGAACACCCTGCTTATCACTGATTATAGTATAAGGACAGGGGAGAACACAGGAGAGGTGAGAACTGATTATCTATCACCACTAGAACACCCTGCTTATTACTGTCTATAGTATACGGGACAGGGGAGAACACAGGAGAGGTGATAACTAATTATCACCACTAGAACACCCTGCTTATCACTGTCTATAGTATAAGGACAGGGGAGAACACAGGATATCTGAGAACTGATTATCTATCACCACTAGATCACCCTGCTTATCACTGTCTATAGTATAAGGACAGGGGAGAACACGGGAGAGGTGAGAACTGATTATCTGTCACCTCTAGAACACCCTGTTTATCACTGTCTATAGTATAAGGACAGGAGAGGTGAGAACTGATTATCTATCACCACTAGAACACCCTGATTATCACTGTCTATAGTATAAGGACAGGAGAGGTGAGAACTGATTATCTATCACCACTAGAAAACCCTGCTTATCACTGTCTATAGTATAAGAACAGGAGAGGTGAGAACTGATTATCTATCACCACTAGAACACCCTGCTTATCACTGTCTATAGCATAAGGACAGGAGAGGTAAGAACTGATTATCTATCACCACTAGAACACCCTGCTTATCACTGTATATAGTATGAGGACAGGAGAGAACACAGGAGAGGTGAGAACTGATTATCTATCAACACTAGAACTCCCTGCTTGCCCAGTTGGAGCTCGGTGAGGAAACAGCCAGCGCGGTTGTTTGCTGATTGATGCCCTTTAGAAAGTATTTGGCTATGTGGCTACTATCACCCAGGGAGATCAGCTCTAACACGGCAATGCTTCACATGATAGGAAGAAGGGGGACTGGGAGCGATGTTCTGCCCTGCTTCTGTTTGGTACAGGAGGATATCCATGGAGGAGGCCGATAAGTGTCTGGTGTCGGAACAAACGTGGAGGTGTCAGTAGGACATGGCCTTCTTGCTACAGTGCTGTCTCGCTGCAAAAACATTGATCTAATGGGCTGTGAAAGGCATAAACTGTTCCAGTCCATAACCGTTGCTCCAGGTGTCCATTGGGTGCACCGTGCCGCACAGCTAGAATTGCAGGGAGTGGCCTACATTCACCGACACTTGAGAGTACAAAGCAGGGATGGCTTTTTTTGAAAAAATGCCAGCTAGATAACTTTTAGTTGGGCTGAGCACATACCATTAGCCCCCTAAAGGCAACAGAATCCACAAAGTGGTACCACAAAGACTGTACCACCAGCAACTTGTGCAAGCAGAGTTGTTTCTTGGCCACACATTCCATTATCGATGGCTGATGGTGGGACAGAATAGGAGGAGGTATAGTCTCAGCAGGAGAAGCAGTAACTTATGAGGACTTGGACACAGTGCAGCACGTGGATGCCGCCTGACTGCCATAAAGAAGAGTGGAAGAAGGAGGAATCTCTTGTTGTGGTCGCTGGCAGACACCTCGGTCACCCCCATGGCTTATTGTAATCTGGCAGATCTTGCACAGGGCATTGCTCTTGTTTTCCAGCACCGTGGAGAAAAACTGCCAGACAGGAGACACTTGCACACTCCACACAGAGCTCGCTGCAGCCCAGCTTGTTTTAGGTCTGGCACCTTTTTAAGCCTGCGACCACAGTATCATCAGCATCACCAGTTCCCAAGCTGACAATACTAGAAGCAGATCTGGTTCTGGGAGGTTCTGGGAGGTTCTACCTGGATGTTGCCTTCACTCTGTATTGCTGCCACTGCCACCATCCTCTTCCTCTGATGTTACCTTCTTCTCAGCTCCCTGATCTAGCTCCCAGATCCTGTCCAACACACAATCATTGTTATAGTCCTCAACCTCCCGCCATGAAAACTGTGATATCATCATGGGCTTCCTAGCCCCCTCCAGATTGCCTGCTTTATACTTGCCTGGAGTTCCACTGCTGCTACCACTGCCCCCCCCCCCACCAACACCAGTGCAGCTACAGGTGCCACTACTCCTACCACCACCAGTGCAGCTACAGGTGCCACTACTCCTACCACCACAGGCACAGCTATACATGGGGCACCCCTCCTCCCCCCCTCATGGAAGTCTAAACGCTGGGCCATCCAGTCCACAATTCCATCCTCTGTGTCCTCAATAATATTAGGAGCCCGGGAGAACTGTGGCCAACTACTACTACTCCTGGCAGGTACTGATACTGCTAGTACTACACACATTCTGACTCTGGGAGGACGAGGCGTGGGTCTTTCATTTTGCACTCTTCCATTTCTCAGACATTTTAATTTTGAGGCCTGTAAATGAAAAGTCAGGGTTTGGTACAGACAGATTATTTAACAGGACAAGCAAAATGGCAAGTGTGTTTTTTGCAATTTAAAGACAGAGGCACAATTAAATGTCTCTCCACGTCTACAAGGTTTAGACTCTTTGCTCTTCTAGTGTAATGGGTAATGTAGAGATGATATATTCAGCAGCATGATATGTTAGGGACAGTGAGGGGTTAGCTCACTTTCGGGGGTCACTTTCACAAGTATCTTCACCAGACACCAAGTTTAAGGTCCAAACATCTCTTTTATTTGGCACCTCAGCAAAACAAACATAAATAATAACAAACACCGGCCCGGCCGGCTCTAACTAAACATGATATCTTCCTACCTCACCTAAAGCACCGTTCACACACCGTGATAACATGTGGCTTTCCCAGCCCAATATCCATCAGCCTCCTGGCTGTACAGAGCAGCGTTCACACATGGTCTCAAGTTCAGTACCTTTATGGGGGAGTGTGGCCCAGTAGTCCTCCCGACTCCGGCCTAGTGACTCTTGCGCCCAGGCGTCACGGCGCCCCCCAATGTTCCGGCTAGCACTTAGCCTTGTGGCCCCTCAGCCAGCCTGGCTGAGACCACTCGTACAGAGCCTCCAGCAGGACTCTGTCGCACTAAGAATCTCTCCCCTGACTGAGCTTTTATCCCAGACTGATTGTGGCACCTGGTGCTGCTTCAGTCCTGATGATTGACGGGGAAGATATGGAAAACCCAGCCATATACCTCCTCTAACAGCCATGAGGCCTGTCACTGCCTTACAGGACATACAGAAGACAAGGAGGAGTAGCTGGTGGGGAGGGGGCTCTCAGGAGGATCTGATAAATGATGCTGTAATCTTGTAGTTCACAGGACGTCAGCCACACAGGAGAGACTGATCTCCTGTCTGATAGGACAGCAAGCCTCGGACTGGTGGTCAGACTGGAGATTACATGGCCAGGTGTCCATAATCAAAATGGATGGATGAATCTGAGTAGCTATAAAATTGTTGGGGATTTAGAATTATATGTGCTGATAAACATAATCCCATATAGCTTTTCCAATAATCAACTTCCAATATTATCAGGGGCGTAGCTGTGAGGCAGGGGTGGGGAACCTCTGGCCCGCGGGACCATTTCATGTGGCCCCCGGGCCACTGCCAGAACATAGTGTGAAAATGCTAATGACCACTTCCATTATGAAAGGAGTCATTAGCATGCAGGAGGCACATAAAGGTGAGAACAGCGCATTGCTAGCTGTACTCACCTTCCATGGTCTTCTTCCGGCAAGTTTATTTTTTATGTCTGATCTGAGGTCTGATTGGGGTCTAATCTGAGGCTGGGGGCCTACTGGGGGTCTGATCTGAGGCTGGAGGATCTGATCTGGGGTTGGGGGGTTTGATTTCAGGCTGATGTAGGATGGGGGGGGGTCTGATAGGAGGGTGATTTGAGGCTGACGGAGGTGGGGGGCATATCTGAGGCTGAGAAAGGGACAAAAGCAGGGACGTTTGTGAAGAAAGAGGCAGGGACAGTGGCAGGGAGAGCGAAAGCTGGGTGACCCCCCCTCTGGGTTTAGCTTGGCTGCCATTAATGCCAAATAAAGAACTAAATATATATAACATTTTCAACTTAAAAATTAAACTGCTATATGTGGTCAAAAAGGTGCCTGTACTATTTGTAATATATAGCGAAGGCGCCATTTTGTGCTGCAAAAATACAGTGCTCTAGATTTTTTTAATTGAAGTACAATTTCTGTAACTTACCCCTAAGTCAGTTACACGTCTGACCAAATATAGCCGTCACATTTTTAAGTTGAGAATTTTGTATGGCCTCCGAACGATGTTACAAATATCCAAATGGCCCTCGGCAGCAAAAAGGTTCCCCACCCCTGCTGTAAGGGGTGCAGTCGCTACTGGGCCTAGGAGCCTGAGGGGGGCCCAAAGACCCTTGTGCCACATAAGAAGACACCGGTACTATACAAAGTTCATGCAGGTCAAGTTAGGGTACTTTCACACTTGCGGCAGGACGGATCCGGCAGGCTATTCAGCACGGCACTGCACGGCCGGAGATTGCCGGACGAAAAGTCGGACATGCAGTACTTTTATAGTCAATGAGGACAGAGCGGCAGCACGGCAGAGCCTGCCGGATCCGTCCTGCCGCAAGTGTGAAAGTACCCTTACATCTCTAGCTGGAGGGAAGGGGTAAGGTCAAGAATTTGGCATGGGGCAGGGGATGCAGTTTCAATTTTCTCCTCAGGCAGCACGAAGGCTATGTGCTTCCCTGGCCACAAAGCACTGAGGGAAGGGGGACCAAGCTGAACTCTTCCACCAGGGCACATGAGCCTTTAGCTACGCCCCTGAATATTACATTATACTCTATGCAAGTAAGAAGGATGACTTGCATCTACATGTGCTAGAAGAGAATCCGTGGTATGATCTTGGTACTGCCATTCTGACAGTAAGGAGACCCCAGGAGACTGCACCCTAGACCACAAAACCCTTAAAGATAACGATGCATTTATCTCCTGATGTTCATGTTCGAGCTGACAATCCGAGCACAGCTATGGTTGACCATTTGTATTGTTGTATGGTCCGGGCCGAGGACCTCTCAGAAAACTGTTGTGCCACTCTTATGCAGCCATAAAAGATCTGCAGCAGGTACAGAGGAGGCCATCTTAAAAGTCTGTACAGGCAGAGGATTGTGAGAAGATCCAGACAACATGTAACGTCTATGGTCAGCTGTAATCCTGCCATCTCCACCTTACTCATTATACAAGGATAAATCATATAATACTGGTGGATAAAACAAGATCTTCACAGCCTTCTACAGATCATAGGGGACATTTCATGAGACCTTATCTCCATCTACCTGATCATCCTGTGGGACATTGTGATGTTCTTCTGAACCATCCTGTAGAAGAAGAGGACTGGGACATCTCTCCGGTGTTCTTCTCTCTTCCTTAACTGTAGGAAACACATCCAGTGACTGAATTCATCCCTTACATACAGATAGTGAGAGGACGTGTGTATTTAGTCATGTCTATTACCTGGTGATGTGAGGGGCCGGTGATCCTCCATCATGACGTCCTTGTACTGATCTTTGTGTCCTTCTAAATACTCCCACTCCTCCATGGAGAAATAGATGGTGACATCCTGACACCTTATAGGAACCTGACAACACAATGACACAGTCATCACCCAGATCTCTTCATACTGTCCCTGTATAATGTCCCAGCATTCCCAGCAGTGTCACCTCTCCAGTCAGCAGCTCCATCATCTTGTTGGTGAGCTCTAGGATCTTCTCTCTATTGATCTCCTCATGTATCAGGGGGTGAGGTGGAGGCCCCATGATTGGGCTCAGGGTTCTTCCCCATCCTTCAGACACAGGGTCCTGACAGCGCCCACTAGAGGTCTTCTTCACTACTGTGTAGTCCTGGTTATGGAGAGACACAGTAATAACTATCACTCCATACATCTCCAGAGTCCCTCACCTCTCCAGTCATGTACATCTGTTAGTAACATAGATAAGATGATGTAATGTGACATCATCAGAACCTCTCACCTCTCCAGTAAGCCCGAAGAGGATCTCTAGGGTGAGATTTATTATCCTCTCCGCCATCTTGTCCCTGTCCATTCTTGTCGGGTCAATCAGGAGAAGGATCTTATATAGAAGATCTCCACTGAGCGGATCCTATATTGTAGGAACCTGAATGTAAAGAAGAAGAGACGATGGAAAAATCACTCAAAATCTCATGTAAAATACAATAACTGGAGATAAAACATCGGAGGAGATAATAAAGTGTAGATGTTGTGTTCTCTCTTTTTATATGGATGGAAACATGTGTGAGGACAAGGCAGTTTCATGGTATGTCACAAAATCCAATGTATAGAAAATTAGGGTTGTTTCAGGTATTAAACTTTCGATACCCAATCGATACTTTTAGCCCGGGTTCGATACGATACTGGGATTTGCCTTTTATTGATACAGGGCTGTCCTACTACACAGCCCAGTATCAGAGAACATGGATCGCGCTCCTGTCAGCGTGCACCATGTTCCCTCAGAAGCACGGGAGAAGGACGCAGTCCCCCCCCCCCCCCCCATGCCGCTGCCACCAATGAGAGTGCGGGGGGAGGGGCTGTGGCCACTGCACAACCAATGATAACTAATGTTTAATACATTACGAATGCAGGCGGCAGAGACACATTGCCGGCACCTTGCCTCTGACAGGGCGCTGCGATCCGCGGCAATTAACCCCTCCGGCAGGCTGTTTCATCGGGTGAACAGCCTGTTGGATCCGTTCTGCCACTAGTGAACAGCGCCCCCATAACAGTGACATCCACAGCGCCCCCATAACAGTGACATCCACAGCGCCCCCATAACAGTGACATCCACAGTGCCCCCCCATAACAGTGACATCCACAGTGCCCCCCCATAACAGTGACATCCACAGTGCCCCCATAACAGTGACATCCACAGCACCCCCATAACAGTGACATCCACAGCGCCCCATAACAGTGACATCCACAGCGCCCCCATAACAGTGACATCCACAGCGCCCCATAACAGTGACATCCACAGTGCCCCCATAACAGTGACATCCACAGTGCCCCCATAACAGTGACATCCACAGCGCCCCCATAACAGTGACATCCACAGCGCCCCCATAACAGTGACATCCACAGCGCCCCATAACAGTGACATCCACAGCGCCCTCATAACAGTGACATCCACAGTGCCCTCATAACAGTGACATCCACAGCGCCCCCATAACAGTGACATCCACAGTGCCCCCATAACAGTGACATCCACAGCGCCCCCATAACAGTGACATCCACAGCGCCCCCATAACAGTGACATCCACAGTGCCCCATAACAGTGACATCCACAGTGCCCTCATAACAGTGACATCCACAGCGCCCCATAACAGTGACATCCACAGCGCCCCATAACAGTGACATCCACAGCGCCCCCATAACAGTGACATCCACAGCGCCCCATAACAGTGACATCCACAGTGCCCCCATAACAGTGACATCCACAGTGCCCCCATAACAGTGACATCCACAGTGCCCCCATAACAGTGACATCCACAGTGCCCCCATAACAGTGACATCCACAGTGCCCCCATAACAGTGACATCCACAGTGCCCCCATAACAGTGACATCCACAGCGCCCCCATAACAGTGACATCCACAGCGCCCCCATAACAGTGACATCCACAGCGCCCCCATAACAGTGACATCCACAGCGCCCCCATAACAGTGATATCCACAGTGCCCCCATAACAATGACATCCACAGCGCCCCCATAACAGTGACATCCACAGCGCCCCCATAACAGTGACATCCACAGAGCCCCCATAACAGTGACATCCACAGTGCCCCCATAACAGTGACATCCACAGTGCCCCCATAACAGTGACATTCACAGCGCCCCCCATAACAGTGACATCCACAGTGCCCCCCATAACAGTGACATCCATAGTGCCTCCATAACAATGACATCCACAGATCCCCCATAACAGTGACATCCACAGCTCCCCCATAACAGTGACATCCACAGCGCCCCCATAACAGTGACATCCACAGCGCCCCCATAACAGTGACATCCACAGCGCCCCCATAACAGTGACATCCACAGCGCCCCCATAACAGTGACATCCACAGCGCCCCCATAACAGTGACATCCACAGCGCCCCATTACAGTGACATCCACAGAGACCCCATAACAGTGACATCCACAGTGTTAAATGAATTTGGCCACTGATCTCACACTGCCAACATACAGAGGGTGATGCCCCACATATATGTAGTGTACGGGAGCTGTAATGCCCGTCACTACAGAAGGGTCACTTGTGTGCTGTTGTTCCCCTCATTTATGGGGAGGTTGGTATAAATTATCTTCAATGTAATGTAATGCTATGTACTTCCCTGTTACTGTTATATTGCCATGTGCAGGCCTACTAGGGATGTCATTCCAGCTCTAGGTCAGTAGAGGGAGCTAGGGAGCCCTAGTATAGTCAGGCCCAGTCAGGGAAAGTCAGTCTAACACCAGGCCTTGAGCCTGTGGGAGTTAAGTCCAGGCCTTGAGCCTGTCCAGGTCTAGTCCAGGCCACGAGCCTGTGAAGGCAGAGCAGGCTTGGAGCCTGCAGACTAGGAGAGGGCATTGCAGTCCCTGTAACCGGGTTCCAGATCCAAGGAGAAGGTTCCACTCCTGAGTCAGCACCTGTAGGAGCAGGAACATCACGTTTAACCAGCCTAAGGAAGCTGAGGAAAGGCAGAGCAGAAGACAGTAAAGCAAGAGGTACTAAAGACACCAGAGGAGGTACTTGATAATTACAGTTCCAAGGATATACGCCAGATTTAGGGCATTGGGGCCTTGAAGGAAAGTGTACATGTTCCAGGATCAGTCAGGTAGAGAGTGCAAGCCGCCTGTACTGCAAGAGTTTTTACCCTCTGTGATCACCTTGCTATTTAAGAGACTGCCGTATGTAACTATAACCTGTAACTTACTGAAACCAACCGTCTTCTAAGGAACTGCGCTTCCATCCATGTGTGTGCATGTTTACTACCAAAGCTTCAGTAAAGTTCAAGTTCTGTTTTACTACAACGTGGTTCCTCAATTATTCCTACTATCAACAAACGGTGTGCCACCGTTAATTGGCACTGGCGTCACAAACTCTATCTATAACTACCTGTCCTTGCAGAAGTACCAGAGAGTCAGCCTGTCTCAGGTTAGTGGTCATAATTGCACTACCACACCCAAGAACACTATTGAACCCTAACTTGAGTACGCTGCACCTCTCTTTTGGCGTCACGAACAGGATACGCACGCTTATTAGTGCAAGAAGCGTGAACTTTGTGCCTTATCCAGTCTGCCCTGTGACCAGAGTGACTTTTGGGACTTTATTTGCATTGTTGGGCCAGAAAAGTGTGCCTAAAGTGGACCGGAGGCGCTGTGCAGTGTTGCGCCATCCTAAAGAAAAGAACTGTGTACTTAAAAGTGATTTTTGTGAACTTTTTACAATCCTGCTTGCTGTTAGTGAATAGCTGCATCATGGCGCCCAAGATGGCCGCCGGCGCCGTTGAACTTCTTTCTGCGCCATCACTGTCCTCAGTGGTGCGAAGATTTGGCGCCAAAACCCTCCAAGAGGGAGGAGACAACCGTCCAGGGATTCCGCCCCTGTACGTGGATTACAATGTGGGCGGGCCTGAAGTTGGGCAAGAACTCCCGAGTCTGGGGGAGTGGCCGCAGAATTGTGCAAGCAGAGAGGAAGTATTGGAGCCTGCTGCAAGTGTGCCGGAATCCAGCAGTGAGATCGCCACCCTGGAGTAGCGGATCGCTATGTTGCAAGTTTACCTGGACGGCCTGCGTCAAGTGGCAAGTTCCAGAGCAGCATCGCAGCAGCCTAGCCTTGGTGAGTCACCGTTGCCCCCTGTGCATCCTGAACCTGTAGCCCGGGGTCCTACAAGTAATAATGAGCAGCCCAAAATTAGTGTGAACTCAGATAAATTAACATACTCCAGGAGCCGAGTCCGTCGTGATGGGACCTCCTTATCCCGGCCAGTGGAAGTGTCTGCCCCAGTGCCGGCCAGTGTCCCGATATCTGCGGCCCCTGTAAATTCTCAACCTGTCGGGCCAGTGAGATGGATAGGCCCAGTCCCGGTGATGATTCCGGCCCATTCTGTCTGGTGGGCACAACCTTCAGGTGTCCCTGGTACATGGCCCAGGTTGCGGGCAGTACCGGGCTGCACCACATCTGATGAGCAAGGCTCTTATGACACTTACCTGTGAGCAGGCCTGCCAGGCCAAGCTGCTGAACCTCACAGGGACTTCACGATTGTTGCAGGAGCTGTCCCCTATGTTGACAGGCTGGTGGAGCTTGCTGCCAGTTCTCCACGGCCGGTGGCATTTTTGTGAAGTTAAGTTGCCACTGTGGAACCACTGCTCCCAGCCTGCCCTATTGGTTTTCAGGACATCCTGCCTGTTGAAGAACATTTTTGTCGCAATCCAAGTTGTGCGTTATATTGCACCTTATCCCCCTTTTAACCCCCATTTCAGGTTGAAAGGGAATTTTTATGTCAGCACTCTAAGGGTACGCAGGACTTGCCAGAATAATGTGGCCCTGGTATTGTCAGAGTCCTGTGATGTAAAGTCAAAGTATGTATGTGCTGCTGACCGTATTTATTACTTAACTTATTCAAGTCATGTGCCCAGAGATGGACTCCCCATGTGCGAGCCTCTGAGATATCTATTACCATGGACTCCCTAAGTGTGACCTATATTTTATAATATGTTATTATGGACCTACTTATACATTCTCATATGGACTATCCTGGTTCCTATTATACGCTGTGCCAGGTCAGCGCCCCAGTTCCATTCACTATCCTGTAAGAAGAGAACGACGCCCCTTGTCACCGCACTTCACCTTTGCCAGCTGGACCTGATATGAATATATATGCAGATGATATTGATATGTATGTCTATGTATGCCTGCATTTTCTTTTTGTCTTTCAGGTGAAGAATCCAGTTGGGCGGGCCCTGTTTGAGTACGAGGTCGTACTCATCTTAAAGCAGCGGGGTATGTAGTGTACGGGAGTTGTGATGCCCGTCACTACAGAAGGGTCACTTGTGTGCTGTTGTTCCCCTCATTTATGGGGAGGTTGGTATAAATTATCTTCAATGTAATGTAATGCTATGTACTTCCCTGTTACTGTTATATTGCCATGTGCAGGCCTGCTAGGGGTGTCATTCCAGCTCTAAGTCACTAGAGGGAGCCCTAGTTTATATATAGGCCCAGTCAGGTGAAAGAAGGGGAGTCCAGTCCAGGCCTTGAGCCTGTAGGAGTCTATTCCAGTCCAGGCCACGAGCCTGTGAAGGCAGTGCAGGCCTGGAGCCTGCAGACTAGGAGAGGGCACTGCAGTCCCTGTAACCGGGTTCCAGATCCAAGGAAAAGGTTCACCTCCTGAGTCCGCATTTACAGAAGTAGGAACAACACGGTTAACCAGCCTAAGGAAGCTGAGGAAAGGCAGAGCAGAAGACAGTAAAGCAAGAGGTACTAAAGACACCAGAGGAGGTACTTGATAATTACAGTTCCAAGGATATACGCCAGATTTAGGGCATTGGGGCCTTGGAGGATAGTTTCCCTGTTCCAGGATCAGTCAGGTAGAGAGTGCAAGCTGCCTGTACTGCAAGAGTCCTGTGTTTTACCCTCTGTGAATCACCTTGCTATGTAAGAGACTATGTAACTATAACCTGTAACTTACTGAAACCAACCGTCTTCTAAGGAACTGCGCTTCCATCCATGTGTGTGCATGTTTACTACCAAAGCTTCAGTAAAGTTCAAGTTCTGTTTTACTACAACGTGGTTCCTCAATTATTCCTACTATCAACAAACGGTGTGCCACCGTTAATTGGCACTGGCGTCACGAACTCTATCTATAACTACCTGTCCTTGCAGAAGTACCAGAGAGTCAGCCTGTCTCAGGTTAGTGGGCATAATTGCACTACAACACCCAGGAACACTATTGAACCCTAACTTGAGTACGCTGCATATACATTTCAGTTCAGCCCAAATTCATTTAACCCTTTAAAAACACCAGTTATTTATTGAAATCAGTGACAGTGTCCGTCTGTCCACTTTGCTGCCAGTTCTTGTACCAGAACCTGTTTGGGCTGAACTCCCCTGCATATGGTGCGGGCACCACCGTCTGTATGTCACCAGTGTCAGATCAGTGCCCAAATCTATTTCAGTCTTAAAATCACACTTTTCTGCCCATTTTGTGCTCGTCTTTTGTATTTTAATGCCGCTTTCACCCGATTTCCCCTCAGAACGCTCACTGCAACTTTTGAATAAGAAACCAACTTCAGCGTCGTGTCCTGTATTTATATATCCTTGGGGTTGTGATCCTCTTCTTGTAGTGCCACTCATTTTTATCCAGTCAAGTTTTTAGTGATTTTTAGAAAAGTAGGCATTTTTCTCTCCACGTTAGAGTTGAGCGAACACCTGGATGTTCGGGTTCAAGAAGTTCGACCAAACTTCACAAAAAATGTTCGGGTTTGGGATCCGAACTCGACCCGAACTTCACCCCGAACCCCATTGAGGTCAATAAGGATCCGAATTTTTGGGCATTAAAACGCTGTAAAATAGCCCAGGAAAGGGCTAGAGGGCTGCAAAAGGCAGCAAAATGTAGGTTGTGGTCGGATCGGCTATCAGAAAGGTGTACCTAACCTATCTAACCCTATCTACAACAAGCAGTAGAATAATGCCATAACTGCTACGGTAGGGCAGCCTAAAAGGGGCCACTCTAATATGAAATGACTGTAAGATGGTGTGGGTGGGTGGGTGAAATCAGCTGAATCGGCGTCAGCCTGGGCCCACAGGTGCCTATAAATAGCTTAGCAATCAGCCAGCCTAGGCCCAAAGGTGCATGTAGATAGCCTTGTAATCAGCCTCCCCTCCCACAAACACAGCAAATATATTTGCTTAATACTTGTGGTCGGATCGGCTATCAGAAAGGTGTACCTAACCTATCTAACCCTATCTACAACAAGCAGTAGAATTATGCCATAACTGCTGCGGTAGGCCAGCCTAAAGGGGCCAAAAGGAGCAGACCTTAGGTTAGAGCATAATATATACATACCATTACTCATGGGCGTAGCTATAGGGGGTGCAGAGGTAGCAGTCGCTACCGGGCCCAGGAGCCTGAGGGGGCCCAAAGACCCTTGTGCCCCATAAGAAGACACACAAAGCACTGAGGGAAGGGGGCCCAAGCTGAACTCTAGAACCAGGGCCCATGAGCCGTTACCTACGCACCTGCCATTACTACACCCACTTTGAACGTAAAAGACATTCCCAGATGAAGGTGCGGAATGTACTGTACATATCACCGTGACTACCATCTACCTTACCTCTATCATGTGCATCGGCACATCGTTCTTGGAGGTGGCTAAAGCTGATGCGATTGAAGGAGTGGCCGGTAATCAGAAACGATTTACTCCTATGTATACTAACAACGTATGAACATATTACGAGAAGGTCTGAATCCAGAGAGCTGCAGACCGAAACAAACCATGGTGAATCTGTTGGAAGGCCTAAATGAATTCCAAGCATTCTCCGAGGGCCCTGATCGGGCACCAACTATTCCTGGTTGCAAACTACTACACCTCTACTTATTCCCCAGGCCACACCTTTTATATATAAAGGGCCTAAAAGTTAGAACATGGCGTATGCCGTGTTCCTCTATTAGTAGATTTAAGTGGAATGTGTAAACTCACCAGGCCTGGGGAACCATCAACACAAATACATGGCTATTTCAATTAACAAGCTAATGTTGCCTTTAATAAGGACAGAACGTACACACCATACTTACAGTTGCGACAGGAAATAAGCTTAAGGTCGTGATACTATGTATGCAGCGCCTGTAGTCGTGATAGGACTTGTGTCTGTAGACGTGAGACATTGAGAATTGCGCCTTATTACTGTACCTCCTACTGGAAGACAGACCGATACCCAGGACTTAGGCCCGACACCAACACCCTCGTCCGAGTGGCGGAAAAAGACATGGAACCTACTTGTGGTGGGGCCACGTGGCCGACCTTGAATGGTGAAGTCATATAAGAAACACTTAATCGGAGATGGCTATGCATGAGAGACACTAATGGCGGTGCCATGCGTGAGAGACTCTAATGGCGAAGTCATATGTCAACCCTTAATCGAAAAAGCCATGCGTGAGAGACTCTAATGGCGGAGCCATGCGTGAGAGACTAATGGCGGAGTTATATGTCAAACACTTAATTGGAGAAGCCATACGTGAGAGACTCTAATGGCGGACACTAAATCGGAAAAGCCATGCGTGAGAGACTCTAATGGCGGAGTCATATGTGTAACACTAAATCGGAGAAGCCATGCGTGGGAGAATAATGGGCACTTAATTATAGAAGCCATGCGTGAGAGACTCAAATGGCAGACACTTAATTGAAGAAGCCATGTGTGAGAGACTCTAATGGCAGACACTAAATCGGAGAAGCCATGCGTGAGAGACACTAATGGCGAAGTCATATGTCAAACACCTAATCGGAGAAGCCATGCGTGAGAGACTCTAATGGCAGACACCTAATTGAAGAAGCCATGCGTGAGAGACTCTAATGGCGGACACTAAATCGGAGAAGCCATGCGTGAGAGACACTAATGGCGAAGTCATATGTCAAACACTTAATCGGAGAAGCCATGCGTGAGAGACTCTAATGGCGGACACTAAATCGGAGAAGCCATGCGTGAGAGACTCTAATGGCGGAGTCATTGTTAAGGGGAGGTAGTTATAAATGTCTATTCTGCACAAGGGAGGGACAGGTCCTGTGGAATCCATGCCTGGTTCATTTTTATGAACGTCAGCTTGTCCAACTTGGCTGTGGACAGGCGGCTGTGTTTATCAGTAATGACGCCACCTGCCACGCTGAATACACGTTCAGACAAAATGCTTGGCGCCGGGCAGGCCAGCACCTCCAAGGCATAAAAGGCTAGCTCTGGCGCATGTGGACAATTTGGAGACCCAGAAGTTGAATGGGGACGAACCAACAGTCAGTACGTGGAGGAGTGTGCACACGTACTGTTCCACCATGTTAGTGAAATGCTGCCTCCTGCTAACACGTTCCGTATCAGGTGGTGGTGCAGTTAGCTGTGGCGTGGTGACAAAACTTTTCCACATCTCTTACATGCTAACCCTGCCCTCAGAGGAGCTGGCCATGACACAGCTGCGTTGGCGACCTCTCGCTCCTCCTCTGCCTTCGCCTTGGGCTTCCACTTGTTCCCCTGTGACATTTGGGAATGCTCTCAGGAGGTCGTCTACCAGTGTGCACTTGTACTCGCGCATCTTCCTATCACGCTCCAGTGTAGGAATTAAGGTGGGCACATTGTCTTTGTACCAGGGATCCAGCAGGGTGGCAACCCAGTAGTCTGCACACGTTAAAATGTGGGCAACTCTGCTGTTGTTGCGCAAGCACTGCAGCATGTAGTGGCTCATGTGTGCCAGGCTGCCCAGAGGTAAGGACAAGCTGTCCACTGTGGGAGGCGCATCGTCATCGTCCTCCGTTTGCCCCCAGCCACACACCAGTGATGGGCCCAGGCTGCGTTGGGTGCCACCCTGCTGTGAAGATGCTTCATCCTCATCCTCCTCCACCTCATCCTCCAGTAGTGGGCCCTGGCTGGCCAAATTTGTACCTGGCCTCTGCTGTTGCAAAAAACCTCCCTCTGAGCCACTTCTAAGACACTGGCCTGAGAGTGCTAAAAATGACCCCTCTTCCTCCTCCTCCTCCTGGGCCACCTCCTCTTCCATCATCGCCCTAAGCGTTTTCTCAAGGAGACATAGAAGTGGTCTCTCCAGCATGTGTAAGGTGAAGTTCCACCTGGTGGGCACGTCGCATATGAAGCGGTAAGCGGGAAGGTCGAAGTTACGCTGTAGTGCAGACAGGCGAGCAGTGGTAGGATGTGAACGCCGGAAGCGCGCACAGACGGCCCGCACTTTATGCAGCAGCTCTGACATGTCGGGGTAGTTGTGAATGAACTTCTGCACCACCAAATTCAGCACATGCACCAGGCAAGGGATGTGCGTCAAACCGGCTAGTCCCAGAGCTGCAACGAGATTTCGCCCATTATCGCACACCACCAGGCCGGGCTTGAGGCTCACCGGCAGCAACCACTCTGTTGTTGTATACCCCGCCACAACTCCTGCGCGGTGTGGGGCCTGTCCCCCAAACATACGAGTTTCAGAAATGGCCTGCTGACGTTTACCCCGGGCTGTGCTGAAGTTGGTGGTGAAGGTGTGTGGCTGACTGGATGAGCAGGTGGAAGAAGAGGAGGAGGAAGCCGTGTAGGCTACAGGAGGCAAAGAATGATGCCCTGCGATCCTTGGTGGCGGAAGATTGTGCGCCAAAGAACTCTCCGCCTGGGGCCCAGCTGCACTACATTTACCCAGTGTGCAGTTAGGGAGATATAGCGGCCCTGGCCGTGCTTACTGCTCCACGTATCTATGGTTAGGTGGACCTTGCCAAAGATGACGTTGCTCAGTGCACACTTGATTTTATCGGATACTTGGTTGTGCAGGGAATGCACGGCTCTCTTGGAGAAGTGGTGGTGGCTGGGAACAACATACTGTGGGACAGCCATGGACATCAGCTGTTTGAAGCTGTCTGTGTCCACCAGCCTGAATGACAGCATTTCAAAGGCCAGTATTTTAGAAATGCTGGCATTCAGGCCCAGGGCTCGAGGGTGGCTAGGTGGTAATTTATGCTTTCTCTCCAAGGTTTGTGAGATGGAGAGCTGAACGCTGCCGTGTGACATGGTGGAGATGCTTGGTGACAGAGGTGGTGGTGTTGTTGGCACATCCTCTGTTTGCTGGGCGGCAGGTACCAACGTTCCTCCCGAGGCAGAGGAAGAGATCGATGCAGCAGCAGAAGAGGGAGCAGGAGGAGCCTGAGTGAGTTCCTTGTTTTTAAGGTGTTTACTCCACTGCAGTTCATGCTTTGCATGTAGATGCCTGGTCATGCAGGTTGTGCTAAGGTTCAGAACGTTAATGCCTCGCTTCAGGCTCTGATGGCACAGTGTGCAAACCACTTGGGTCTTGTCGTCAGCGCATTGTTTGAAGAAGTGTCATGCCAGGGAACTCCTTAAAGCTGCCTTTGGGGTGCTCGGTCCCTGGTGGCGGTGGCCAGTAGCAGGCGAACTCTCTTGGCGGCGGCTGTTCTGCTTTTGCCCCCTGCTCCCTCTTTTGCTACGCTGTTGGCTCGGTCTCACCACTGCCTCTTCCTCTGAACCATGAAAGTCAGTGGCACGACCTTCATTCCATGTGGGGTCTAGGACCTCATCGTCCCCTGCATCTTCTTCCACACAGTCTTCCTCCCTGACCTCCTGTTCAGTCTACACACTGCAGAAAGACGCAGCAGTTGGTACCTGTGTTTCGTCATCATCAGAGACGTGCGGACTCCGATGAGGTGGTATTCCCATGTCCTCATCATCAGGAAAGTGGTTGTGCGTCAGTACATTCTATGTCTTCCACCGCTGGGGAAGGGCTAGGTGGATTCCCTTGGGAAACCCTGTCAGCAGAGTCTTCAAACCGCATAAGAGACTGCTGCATAACTTGAGGCTCAGACAGTTTCCCTGATATGCATGGGGGTGATGTGACAGACTGATGGGCTTGGTTTTCAGGCCCCACTTGTGCGTTTTCTGCAGAAGACTGGGTGGGAGATAATGTTGTGAGCGTGCTGGATCCACTGTCGGCCACCCACTTGACTAGCGCCTGTACTTGCTCAGGCCTTACCATCCTTAGAACTGCATTGGGCTCCACCAAATATCGCTGTAAATTCTGGCGGGTACTGGGACCTGAGGTAGTTGGTTCACTAGTTTGTGTGGCTGTGGCAGAACGGCCACGTCCTCTCCCACCACCAGAGGGTCCACTAACACCACCACAACCATGTCCGCGTCCCTTACTAGATGTTTTCCTCATTGTTACTGTTTACCACAATAAGAAATTATTTGGCCCATTGTATGGAGTTTAAATTCAGTCCTTTTTATTTTTTTTACAGGCACCTAACACTATCTGGCTATCTATTTATGTACCGTATTACATTAATACAGACACAGCAGTAACCACAGATTTAGGGGAATATCAATTGTAAGCCTAGTATTTAGGCCCTGGATGAAAGGTATCCTTTTACGGACAGAATTAAATAGTATGTGCAAATGTAGAGGATTATGCTTTCAGCACTTGTATTTTAACACTTAGTGTAATATACCCTTTTAGGAAAGAAATACACTTGGAGATGCACGGTAGCGTGTGCAAATATAGAGGATTTATTTATCAAGCCTTGTATTTAGAACTTAACACGCTGAGTGTAATATACCCTTTTACGGACAGATTTACACTTGGCCAGCCACAGCTGAAACCACTGATTTACGGTATTGCTATTTTGGCAATTGAATTTCACCCCAGAAAAAAAATCTATCCTTTGCCGGACAGTATTAAACTTGGCCAGCTACAGCTGGGACATCAGATTTAGGGGATTGCTATTTTGACAATTGAATTTCACCCCAGAACAATATCTATCTTTTGCCGGACACTATTAAACTTAGCCAGCCACAGCTGGAACGCCAGATTTAGGGGATTGCTATTTTGGCAATTGAATTTCACCCCAGAAAAAAATCCTTTGCCAGACAGCAGACAGTATTATACTTGGCTAGCCACAGCTGGAACACCAGATTTAGGGGATTGATATTTTGGCAATTGAATTTTACCCCTCAATAAAATATAGAAATTTCTATCCTGAGTTTCTAGGGGTAACAATAAACACAGCCAAGCCCCTGATGTAGGATATAGCAATTGACGGATTTATGGACTTGGTGTCAGCTTGTGCTGGTGCACCACAAGACACAAAATGGCCGCCGATCACTCCAGAAAAAAGTGATAGAAAAACGCTCTGTGCAGCCTAAAAAACTGTGAGCAATTAAATAGCAGAAGTTGAATGATTCACAGCTGTAGATCGATCACTTCATTAGGTGTTTTTGCTGAGTCTTCCCTGCCTAATCTCGCCCTTTACAGCAGCTGCATCCTCTCCCTACACTAATCAGAGCAGAGTGACGGGCGGCACTACTTGACTCCAGATTAAATAGAGGCTGGGCCACATGCTGCACTTGGCAAATCACAGCCATGCCATTAGTAGGCATGGCTGTGATGGCTTCTTAGGGCAAGAAGTAAAACACTAGCTGATTGGCTGATGTGCAGAAAATGTTCGCGTCCGGGTCCGTGTCCCAAACACCCCAAAATTCGGTACGAACCCGAACTATACAGTTCGGGTTCGCTCAACTCTAGTCTACGTCTCTGAGATCTCCTGGATATGTCTTCTATATAACCTCCCCTGTTCCAGTCCACGTCTCTGAGATCTCCTGGATATATGTCTTCTATATAACGCCCACTCCTCCAGTCCACTTTTCTGAGATCTCCTGGATATGTCTTCTATATAACGCCCCCTCCTCCAGTCCACATCTCTGAGATCTCCTGGACATGTCTTCTATACAAGTGCCAGAGGAGAAATCACTTATTGGGACCTAGAAATATTGAACATCAGATGGCTACATATCCAGGCAGCACTTGATCAGGGTTATCTTTTCCCACTGATGTAGACATGTGCTTGCTGTTCCCATGGTTTTTAAGAACTATCAGGTGGCCACATAACTGGGCGGTTGTAATGTCATCTACCTACCTGTGTATCTGCATAAACATCAGATTTGATGCCACCTAAGAAGGAAAAAAGGCATGATTGGTTCTGGTCCCCTATCTGAGAGTTGATGTGGTAATCTACACTCCTTGTGGCATGATTAGATGATCAAGCGTATCCATGTATGGTCTGTGATATCAACTGATCAGATCTATTTATGTTTCGGTATCTCTCTCTCTCTCTATATATATATATATATATATATATATATATATATATATATATATATATATATTCAGTGTTATGCCCTCTTTAATAGCATAAAGAACCTCCTGATGAACCCTGTTGTAACAGGGAGAAACGCGTCTAGGCCAATAGAGGCAACTAAGGGCTTGTATTAATACCAATGTAGGATACCATTGTGTTTGTTAAGTGTATCATTTTTGGTAGGTGTACTTAACTTGGATTTGAACTTTGGATTTGAACCCTATTGAAGTCAATGGGAACCCAAACTTTTGGGGACTAAAATGGCCCTAAAAATGTAATGGAAAGGGCTAGAGGGCTGCAAAGGGCAGCAACGTGTGCTTAAGAGCATGGTAAGTGCTCTGCAAACAAATGTGGATAGGGAAATAACGTAAAATAAACAAATAAAAATTAAAAATTATTAACCTGCAACTCGGAGGAGGAGGATGTGGAATCGGAGGCGGTGAATGTGGTGTTGTAGGTGGAAGCAGCGATGCAGGAGGAGGAGGTAGCCAGCTAACAATGTTTTTTTCTTTTCTTTTTTTTTAAATTGGGGTAGCCCCCAAAATAATGGGACAAATAAAAAAAAAAGAAATCAAAGAATAAGTGCACTTGAATACAAGAATGTATGGTTGAGACAGTTATAAATGTCTATTCTGCACAAGGTACGGACAAGTCCTGTGGGATCCATGCCTGGTTCATTTTAATGAACGTGAGCTTGTCCACGTTGGCTGTGGACAGGCGGCTGCGTTTTTCTGTAATGACGCCCCCTGCCATGCTAAATACACGTTCAGACAATACACTGGCTGCAGGGCAGGCCACCACCTACAAGGCATAAAGGGCAAGCTCAGGCCATGTGGACAATTTGGAGACCCAGAAGTTGAATGGGGCAGACCCATCAGTCAGTACATGTGGGCGTGTGCACAAGTTCTTTTCCACCATGTTGTTTAAATGCTGCCTCCTGCTAAGACGCTCCATATCAGCTGGTGGTGCAGGTTGCTGTGGTGTGGTGACAAAGCTTTTCCACATGTCGGCCATGCTTTCCCTGCCTTCTGAGGTGCTGGCCGTGACCCAGCTGCGTTGGAAACCTCTTCTTCCTCTGCCTTGTGCTTCCCCTTGTCCCCCAGTATCAGTTGGGAATGCCCTCAGGAGCACATCTACCAGCGTGCGTTTGTAGTCGCGCACCTTCCTATCAGGCTCCAGTGAGGGAAATAAGGACAGCACGTTGTCTTTGTAGCGGGGATCCAGCAGGGTGGCCACCCAGTAGTCAGCACAAGTTAAAATGTGGGCAACTCTGCGGTCGTTGCGCAGGCACTGCAGCATGTAGTCGCTTATGTGTGCCAGGCTGCCATGAGGTAAGGATAAGCTGTCCACTGTAGGTGTATTGTCTGTGTCCTCTGTATCCCCCCCCCAGCCACGCTCCAGTGATGGTCATGAGCTGCGTTGGGTGCCACCCTGCTGTTAACCCGTTTCCTCCCCCTCTACCTCATCCTCCTCCTCCTCCAGTAGTGGGCCGTGGTTGGCCACATGTGTACCTGGCCTCTGCTGGTGCAGGAACCCACACCCTGAGCCACTTCTGAATGACTGGCCTGAAACCCTGTGAAATGCCCCCTCTTCCTCCTCCTCCTGTGCCACGTCCTCTTGCATTATCGCCCTAAGTGTTTTTTCAAGGAGACATAGAAGTGGTATTGTAACGCTAAGAACGGCGTCATCGTCACTGACCATGTTGGTCGAGTACTCGAAACACCGCAACAAGGTACACAGGTCTCGCATGGAGGCCCACTCTCTGGTGGTGAAGTGGTGCTGTTCCGCAGTGGGACTGACCCGTGCGTGCTGCAGCTGAAACTCCACTATCGCCTGCTGCTGCTCGCACAATCTCTCCAGCATATACAAGGTGGAGTTCCACCTGGTGGGCACGTCGTATATGAGGCGGTGAGCGGGAAGGCCGAAGTTACGCTGCAGCGCAGACAGGCAAGCAGCAGGGCGAGAACGCTGAAAGCGCGCACAGACGGACCGCACTTCCTGCAGCAGCTCTGACATGTCTGGGTAGTTTTTAAGGAATTTCTGCACCACCAAATTCAGCACATGCGCCAGGTAAGGGATGTGCGTCAAACCGGCTAGTCCCAGAGCTGCTAAAAGAGTTCACCCATTATCGCACACCACCAGGCCGGGCTTAAGGCTCACTGGCAGCAACCACTTATCAGTCTGTTCTTCTATGCCCCTCCACAGCTCATGTGCGGTGTGGGGTTTGTCCCCCAAACACATGAGTTTAAAAACCACCTGCTGATGTTTACCCCTGGCTGTGCTTAAGTTAGTGTCTTTCGCTGACCGGATGAGGAGGTGGAAGAAGATAAGGAGGAGGATGCAGAGTAGGAGGAGGAGGCAACAGGAGGCAAAGAATAATGCCCTGCGATCCTCGGTGGTGGAAGGACATGCGCCAAACCGCTATCCTCCTCGGGCTCAGTCGCCACTACATTTACCTAGTGTGCAGTTAGGGAGATATAGCGCCCCTGGCCGTGCTTACTGGTCCACGTATCTGTGGTTATGTGGACCTTGCCACAGATGGCGTTGCGCAGCGCAAACTTCATTTTATTCTCCACTTGGTTGTTCAGGGAAGGGATGGCTCGCCTGGAAAAGTAGTGGTGGCTGGGAACGACGTACTGGGGGACAGCCACTGCCATCAGCTGTTTAAAACAGTCCGTCTCCACCAGACGGAATGACAGCATTTCAAAGGCCAGTAATTTTGAAATGCTGGCATTCAGGACCAGGGATCGAGGGTGGGTAGGTGGGTATTTTCTCTTTCTCTCCAGTGTTTGGGAGATGGACAGCTGAACGCTCGCGTGTGACATGGTGGAGATGCTTTGTGATGGTGGTGTTGGTGGAACATCCTCTATTTGCTGGTTGCCAGGTGCCACGTTGACGCCAGAGGTGGAGGAAGAGGCAGAGGCAGCAGCAGAAGAGGAAGCAGGAGGAGCCTGAGACCTTTTTTGGTTTTTAATGTGTTTACTCCACTGCAGTTCATGCTTTGCATGTAGATGCCTGGTCATGCAGGTTGTGCTAAGGTTCAGAACGTTAATGCCTCGCTTCAGGCTCTGATGGCACAGCGTGCAAACCACTCGTGTCTTGTCGTCAGGACACTGTGTGAAGAACTGCCATGCCAATTAACTCCTTGGAGCTGGCCTTGGTGTGCTCGGTCCCTGGGTGCGGTGGGCAGTAGCAGGCGTACTGTCTCGGGGACGGCCGCTCCCCTTTTGAACGCTGCTCCCTCTTTTGCTGTGCTGTTGCCTCTGTGTGACCACCGCCTCTTCCTCAGAACTGCACACGTCACTAGCACGACCTTGAGTCCAGTTTGGGACTTGGTCCTCATCGTCCTCCACTTCATCTTCCACCCATTCTTGACCCCTGCCCTCCTCGTCGGTTTGCACACTGCAGTAAGCCACAGCAGTTGGCACCTGTGTTTCGTCATCATCAGAGACATGCTGCGGCGGTCTTCCCATGTCCTCATCCTGCAACATAAGTGGTTGGGCATCAGTGCATTCAATGTCTTCCTATTCTGGGGCAGGGCTAGGTGGATGGGCCGTGGAAACCCTGCCAGCAGAGTCATTAAAAAGCATAAGAGTTTGCTGCATGACTTGGAGCTCAGACTGCTTGGCTGATTTGCAAAGGGGTGAGGTGAAAGACTGATGGGCATGGGCTGCAGGCGCCAACTCTGAGCTTTCTGCAGAGGACTGGGTGTTAGATACTGTGAAGGAACTGGAGGCACTGTCAGCCACCCAATCTACTATCGCCTGTACATGTTCTGGCCTCACCATCCGTAGAGCGGCATTGGGGCCTATCAAATAACACTGCAGGTTCTGTCGCCTACTCACACCTGAGGAAGATGTTTCACTTGGACCTGTAGCTGGCGCTGAACGCCCACATCCTCTCCCAGCAACAGGAGCTCCACCAACACCACCACGACCATGCCCACGTCCATTATTTGATGTTCTCCTCATTATTTGCGTTCAGCCACCAAACTGACAGATGGTTTATCTCAGGTGTCAATTTACCTGCCAATAGTCAACAAATAAGTTCACTAACAGTAAGGCAGCGCCCGCGTCGTAAACAGAATACATTTCTTTAGGTCACACAACCGTGTAACGGAGCAATTCAATACAATTACTTCACTATCACCAAAAATTGTATTTTTCAAACCAACAATGTAACAGCAGAAGTTAACGGTTTAATTTGACTGTCAGAAATGCAGCGTACACCGCAAATGTGCGATCTACCACAAAACCAGTGTGTCTGCAACCAACGATGTAAATGCGGAGTTCCACAGGTTACTTAGAATGACTGAAATACAGGGTCAGCCTCAGATCTGCGATGTAGCACAAAACCAGTGTTTATTGCAACAAACTACAGAAATGCTGTATGTCACTGCTAAATTATAAAATAGGTTTTTCAGCATTCTATGCAAAAGTGCTCTGTGGACCAACAATACGAGTTTATTTCCCCAAAATACGACAACGCAGTATTTCACTGCTGAAATCTAAACGCAGGAAATTGTACGGTGCATGCAAAACTGCTCTGTGGACCAACAATTTGTTTTTTCCCCCAAAATACACTAAGGGTACTTTCACACTTGCGGCATGGCTATCCGACAGGATGTTCCGGCAGCTGAACAGCCCGCCGGATCTGCCATGCCGCAAGTACCAGTGTGCTGTCGTGCTGCCGCTCCGTCCCCATTGACTATAATGAGGGCAGGGGCGGAGCTACGGCGCAGCACAGCAGTGATCGCCGGACTAAGGCCCCTTTCACACGGGTGTGATTTCCGCGCGGGTGCAATGCGTGAGGAGGACGCATTGCACCCACACTGAATCCGGAACCATTCATTTCTATGGGGCTGTGCACATGAGCGTTGATTTTCACGCATCACTTCTGCGTTGCGTGAAAATCGCAGCATGCTCCAGTTTCTGCGTTTTTCACGCAACGCAGGCCCCATAGAAGTGAATGGGGCTGCGGGAAATTCGCGAGCATCCGCAAACAAGTGCGGATGCAGTGCGATTTTCCCGCAAGGTTGCTAAGAGACGAGACCCGATCTTTATTATTTTCCTTTATAACATGGTCATAAGGGGAAATAATAGCATTCTTAATAAATAATGCATTGTAAAATGTGGATTAAGGGGTTAAAAATAAAAAAAATAAACTCACCTTATCCACTTGTTGGCGTAGTTGCCGATCTCTCCTGTCTTCCTCAAGCATTAGCTACCAGCTAAAGAACCTGTGATGATGTCACATCACATGGTCCAATCACATGGTCCATCACCATGGTGATGGACCATGTGATTGGACCATGTGATGAGCTCGGTGACAGCATCACAGGTCCTTTAGCCGGCAGCTAATGCTTGAAGAAGGGATCGCAACTACGCGATCAAGTGGATGAGGTGAGTTAAGTTTTTTAATCCACATTTTACAAAGCATTCTGTATTGACAATTCTATTATTTCCCCTTATAACCATGTTATAAGGGAAAATAAGAAGATCTACAGAATACTCAACCCAAACATGAACTTCAGTGATGAAGTCCGGCTTCGGGTCTGGGTACAAACATGCCAATTTTTCCCACGCGCGTGCAAAACGCATTAAAACGCTTTGCACTCGCGCGGAAAAATCGCGCGTTTTCCCGCAATGCACCCGCCTCTTATCCGGGTGTCAAACGTGACGCCCGTGTGAAAGAGGCCTAAAAAGTCGGACATGCAGTACTTTTAGTCCCGCAATCTCTGGCCGTGCACTGCCGTGCTGCGCCGTAGCTCCGCCCCCCTCCCCCTTTATAGTCAATGGGGACGGAGCGGCAGCACGGCAGCACATGGGTACTTGCGGCATGGCGGATCCGGCGGGCTGTTCCCCCGCCGGAACATCCTGCCGGATAGCCATGTCGCAAGTGTGAAAGCACCCTAATGCAGTATTTCACTGCTGAAATTTAAAATAAAGGTATTTGTGCGGTGTATGCAAAACTTCTCTGTGGACCAACAATACGGGTTTCTTTCCCCAAGATACACTGATGCAGTATTTCACTGCTGAAATTAAAAACACATTTTTGTGCGTTGTATGCACAAGTGCTCTATAGCACCACAATACAGGTTTCTGCCTCCAACTACAGAAAGGCACTATGTCACCCCTAAATTATAACATAGGTAATGTAGGGGACTTGACCTGCCGGAAAAAAAGAATTTTTCCTTCACTGAGCTACCAAAAAGGATTAGACTGATGTCCCTGGCAGGCTGGCACACATGCAGGTCACATGCAGTTCCAAGGACACTGCGGTGGCTAAAATGACCGCCGACCTCAGTAACAGATGGATTTAAAAAAGTATATTTTGCAGTATCACTGGGCTCAGGGAGGGGAACAAAAATGTAGGATAGCAGTAGCCCCCTCCCTCAATAATTGCTGTAGCTTGAAGATTTCCCACCACCAGGTTCAACAGATTTCTTTGCTAATCTCTTCCTGGGAGCACCGGCAGCAGCCTGTCCCTACACTAAGAGCAGCAGAGTGACGGGCGGCACTACGTGACTCCAGCTTATATAGAGGCTGGGTCACATGCTGCACTCAGCCAATCACAGCCATGCCAATAGTAGGCATGGCTGTGATGGCTTCTTAGGGCAAAGTAGTGAAACGCTTGCTAATTGGCTGCCCTGCAGCCTTTCAAAAAGCGGGAAGCGATCGCCAAACAACAGACCCGAACCCGAACTTTTACTAAAATGTTCGGGTTCGGGTGCGAAAAATCGTAAAGTTCGGTACGAACCCGAACTGTAAGCTCAACCCTAGTTATTACGTTTAGGCTACGTTCACACGACGACAATTGTCGCGCGACAAATCGGGAACCGCTACACTGCAACATTTGTAGCGCGACATTGATGTCACATTAATGTCGCGCGACAATTTTAATAATGGGAGTCTATGGTAGTGTCGCACGTGCAACATGCGGCATGTTGCGACTGCGACACAACAGTTGCCAAAAATCCATCCCGGATGGATTTTTCCAACTGTGGTGTCGCAGTCGCAGCATGTCGCAATGCGACACCATAGACTTCCATTATAAAAATTGTGGACTTTTTGTCGCGCGACAATTGTCGTCGTGTGAACGTAGCCTTAAGCTCGCATTCTGCCCCAGAATCCTGCGTCTTTACCTCCTGCTTCATGTTCCCTGGAATCTGTAGTTAGGCCGAGTTCACACTTCAGTTATTTGATCAGTTATTTCCATCAGTTATTGTGAGTCAAAGCCTGGTGTGGGTGAAAACCACAGAACAAGTGCAGATCTTTCCATTCCCCCTTATCTCTGAGTAGGCTTCACTACTGGTCTGGGCTCAATAACTGACGGAAATAAATGACCAAATAACTGAAGTGTGAACTTGGCCTTAAAGGGATCCTGTCAGGCTGATGTTGGATATAGAGCTCTTCATATCATTGCATTAGTCTCATTGTATTAATATAAAACATACTACTGTTACCCCACTTGTGTTCTCATTAGTGCTAAAAATCTATGTTATTAGTATGTAAATAGACTTACTATTGTGCCCAAGGGGCTGTCCCTCCGGCCGTTTTGTGCCTAGCCGCGCTCCAAATCCAGCCTCCCAGCACCACCCGCTCTTAATTATTTACTTCAGTGTTTTTTTACCATCAATGTGCCGTAATCTCGCACATGCGCCGTTCGTACGTAGAGGCAGCGGCCTCGTCCTCTACAACTGTGCCTGCTTTCTACCCTCCAATGATATGAAGAGCTCTATATCCAACAACAGCCTGAAAGGATCCCTTTAAGGCTGGGAACACACCTAGGCGTTTCTGAATCGCGCGTATGACGCGCGTTTTTGTAACTAAGAAACTCGCGTCATACGCGCGATTCAGTGATTCTCCCC
>JAKVIS010001769.1:0-28862 GCA_033119425.1 Bufotes viridis
CCGCAGCATGCTGCGGTTTTGTCAACGTCCAAAAAACGTTCACATACTGAACAGAAGACATCCTGATGCATCCTGAACAGATTTCACTCCATTTAGAATGAATTAGGATAAATCCTGATCAGTATCTTTCCGTCCTAGAGCCCTGAGGCTGATGTGAAAGGGGCCTTAGCCAATATATTTTGATCAAAACACATCTGTGCCCACCTACCTCCGCCAAGATGGTCTCAGGTCAGGCAGGTCCTATGCTAAACCTACCTATACCATTGGGCCTCTATGTTCAGGTGCGCAGACTCTGCACATATAGTGTGCTGCTCCTAGTGACTTCTATGTGCATCCAGAAACCAATGAGAGAAGGAGCAAGCACAGCTATATGTACCACCTAATCAAGGCTGTCTGTTTGACAGGAAGGGCAAAAGTGCACAGGAATGCTACGCCCAAAATAAAATAGGAGCGCATTCACACTTGAAGGTGCCACTCCCTCAAGCATATACTACAAAATAATCAAAAAAAGAAAAGAAACAAAGATAAAAACATCCTGCATGACATGATAAACAAATATATGGATGTCCCTGGCTACATTATTTAAAAAAAAATATAATAAAAAAATCACAGAATGAAGGATAATAATGCACTAAGCGTTTTATATGGACTAAGCCCTCATTCTTAGTGCATTATTATTCTTTTTTCTGCGATTTTTTCAATAATGTAGCCAGGGACATCCGCATATTTGTTTATCATATCATGCAGGATGTTTTTATCTTTATTTTTTTTGTGATTTTTGTTTATTTAGTAATATAGGGGCACATTTATTAAGTCTTAATAAGGGCCCTGTGCTGGCGGTGGATCCAGTGCCAGTTCTAAATGTAAGAAACCTCCCGGGCCGTCCCCTTCCTCGCCCTCGCCACGCCGACAATTTTAGATAGCGGCTCAACAGTTACATCTAATTTAGGTATATGTCAGTATAGTAAACAACCCTTATAGTCTTTGTTGATATTGTGTGTTTGCTACATTTTTAGGCAAATCATCGGAGCTGTCCATAAGATGGCCGCTGATGAAGGGTCATGTGACCAGGCACATCACTCAGTCTCCTTCATTCAAACACACGGCACCTGCGCTAAACAGTGCAGATGGAAGGTAGAGTGCAAAACAGATGGCCGGTGGAGTGTACGGAGGAGACGGGGGGGGGGGGAGTGTGTGAACATGGGGGGTAGTGTGTTTAATGGGGGGGGAGTGTGTGTGTGTGTGGGGGTGAACACGGGGGGGGGGGTGTGGGGAGGTGAACATGGGGGGGGGAAGTGTGTGTGGGGAGGTGAACATGGAGGGGGGGGGAGTGTGTGTGGGGGGGTTAACGGGGGTGTGTGGGCGGGGGGTTAACGGGGGGTGTGGGGGATGTGTGTGTGTGTTTGGGAACGTGGATATGGTGGGTGCAGATGGGGGGCTGGCATGTTGGGGAGATATGTACATTGGGGAACAGTGGGACACGGTTTAGGATATTCCGGCTTAGTATCTGTGGGATGCTAGTTGGGCTTTTTGCCAAGAAGTGTAATCCTACGAGCATGGGACAGTAACCCCGCGGTGTCTGGTAGCGCACACCATCATAGACACCTGTGATGCTGTGCACTGCAGTTCACAGGAGCGATGCCACTGAAATATGTCCACGGGCAGCATATGCTCGTCTGCGAGAGGCCTTAGGTTGAAAGGGCGGGTTACTCTGAGATGGAAGATGGCAATATAATGTATCTGTTAGTAACTGCTTGTTTCAGCAGAAGTCTTAGGCTACTTTCACACTGGCATCTGGTGCGGATCCGTCATGGCTGCCGCACGGACATTGCTTGCGGTCCCCAATGAACGGAAGCACAACGGCCATGTGCTTAAGGCCTTGGGGTGTGAACACACGTTGCAGAAACGCTGCAGATTTTGACCTGCTGATAGACTTGCGTTGGGACCAGCAAAATCTATAGCGTTTCTGCAACGTGTGTGCACACCCATGGGCTGAATTCACACAGTGCTGTGAATGTGGTGTGGGATTTCCAGTCAGCGCAGCCTAAGGGGACATTTACACTGACAGATTTTATGACCAATTATTGGTCAAATGGCCGTTTACACGGATCTTTTGTTACACACAGGAATTATTGGTCTAATTGGACAGAAATTGGTCATATAATCTGATGGTGTAAATGCACTTTTCTGAATATTCCCCATCTACTTGTCCCTGATCCACAATGATGGTCTTTTATCGGAGACAGGGCAGAATGCAATTTCTGGTAATGGGACTCTGGTGATGAGGGGTGACTCGCCGGACTCGGATCTTTTATTCAAAAGCATTTGTTTGTTTTTAACAGGCATGCTCTGAAGTGGATGTAAACATGACGAGAGAGAAGGGTGAAGAGCCCGTCTGTGCAGAGGGTTACCAACATGACGAGAGAGAAGGATGAAGAGCCTGTCTGTGCAGAGGGTTACCAACATGACGAAAGAGAAGGATGAAGAGCCCGTCTGTGCAGAGGGTTACCAACATGACGAGAGAAAAGGATGAAGAGCCCGTCTGTGCAGAGGGTTACCAACATGACGAGAGAGAAGGATGAAGAGCCCGTCTGTGCAGAGGGTTACCAACATGACGAGAGAGAAGGATGAAGAGCCCGTCTGTGCAGAGGTTTACCAACATGACGAGAGAGAAGGATGAAGAGCCTGTCTGTGCAGACGGTTACCAACATGACGAGAGAGAAGGATGAAGAGCCCGTCTGTGCAGAGGGTTACCAACATGACGAAAGAGAAGGATGAAGAGCCCGTTTGTGCAGAGGGTTACCAACATGACGAGAGAGAAGGATGAAGAGCCTGTCTGTGCAGAGGGTTACCAACATGACGAGAGAGAAGGATGAAGAGCCTGTCTGTGCAGGGACTTTCCAAATGTTATTACATGATATATATATATATATATATATATATATATATATATATATATATATTTTAAGGTCATTAAATTCTTTTTTGTTTTTAAAAATGTGTATTTTTATTTATAAAAAAAAAATGTAAATGTATAAAAAAAAAATAGCACCTAGGGACTTTTAGATTTAGTTTACAATAACCAGAGGTTGCAATAACGCCTGTACAAGTGTCATTTTACTCCCTGGAATTTTACTCCCGTATTGGTACGCCTTAGACTTTTCCCTGCTTTTCATCAGCGTAGGACGCGCTGTGAACCGCACAAGCAACACAGCGATGCAGCCAGCGCCTGCAATAACCAATAGCAAAGCTCCGGACAGCAAGAAGATTTGAGATTGGTTAGTTAGGGCGGGCGCAGGAACGGTGCCCTGCATCAGGGCAAGCCAGTGGGTGCTGGAAGGAGGAGGGGGCGGCTCCTGGGGGATGTTTGAATATGGAGTGCTGGGCGCGCTGCACGAGGACCCTGGCAGCAGTGGAGCTGAAGACCCGGAAATGAAGATGGACGCAGAACAAGGTGACAGCAGTGTGTAACGTATCGAGATGTATGTTAGTGCAGTGTCGATGATCACACACTGACCTTGATACATCACACACATGTATATGGTGCAGTGTAGTAATACAGACAGCCTATTATAGCTGAGTGGTAAAGTACAGGGAAGATCTGCCATATTAGACTGGACTTTATAACTTTGCTATAATAGCTTGATGTTATTTAGGCTACTTTCACACTGGTGTTTTGGATTCCGTTTGTGAGATCCGTTTCAGGGCTCTCACAAACGGTCCAAAACGGATCAGTTCAGCCCCAATGCATTCTGAATGGATAAGGATCCGTTCTGCCTCTATTCCGTTTTGGAGGCGGACACCAAAGCGCAGCATGCAGCATTTTGGTGTCCGTCTGAAGAGGCGGAGCCTAACGGATCCGTTTTGAATTACAATGTAAGTCAATGGGGACGGATCCGTTTTCAATGACACAATATGGTGCATTTGAAAACGGATCCGTTCCCCATTGACTTTCAATGTAATTCAAAACGGATCCGTTTTGGACTTTGTCAGTTTTCTTTAAACCTAATGCAAACGGATCCATTCTGAACGCATACAAACGTTTGCATTATAGGTGCGGATCCGTCTGTGCAAATAAATAGACGGATCCGCACCAACGCAAGTGTGAAAGTAGCCTATGACCAGTAAGAGTCCCCTGCAGAGATGAGCGAATTTGTGTTATAGATTCCATTACCATGGACCATAATGCAATTCTAAAGACATTCTGTTATTCATTCTGTCGTAATAGAAGTCTATGGGCTTCATAACTGAACTGTCCCGTTTCTGTTATGCAGGGGAGTCCTCTCCTGCATAACTAAAATGGAACGGATCCATTATGCAGCCCATATACTTCTATTATGACGGAATGCCTCTAAAGGCATTCAGTCATAGAATTGCGTTATGGTCTGTGGTAATGGAATCTGTAACGCAATTCTGCTATTACCACCAAACAAGTTTCAAAATATGAAATTCGCTCATCTCTAGTCCCCTGCATAAATCCCCACCTCTGTAATGGAGCAGAACAATGAAAATAACAGAAGTGCGGGATCGGGCACCTAAGGCTGGGTTTTTGTCATACGATCAACAGACGCCATACTGTGAAATCCATCACCATGGAGTTCCTTAGTAAAAAAAAAATTATTTTTTTTGAGGACTCTGCAGGATGGGAAAGTGTAGTGTACCATGTTTTTCCATCCTGCAAAAAACATGTAGACTAACGTATTTTTATTTTATTTTTTTAACAATGGAATTCTATGGTGGCAGATGCCACAGTATGAAGGCTGTCAGAGGTGTCTGTTAATGTATATATTTTTTGTGTGTACATTAAATATATGGCAAAAATGTCATGTTAACCTGGCCTGACAGGGAAGAAGCTGAACAGACCCCGCTTACTATGATGGAGTCTGTTCAGTTTTCATTTACGAGCCTGTCTTTTTTTTTTTTACCAGACCACAAAAGTGCTTCAGACAGGTCTTTAGACAGAATCTGCAACAGAGACTCCAAACGCAGATGTGAGCGAGTGTCGGCCGCTACATTATGTATTTGAATTACTGCAAATTTCGTACTCCTGGTTGGAGGAGTTTTTTTTCTCTTCTGGAAAAAAATGAAGTGCGACCTCTGTCAATAACTATATGTCGGCACACTTTTGCATGCTATCATATTGGGGTTGTGCATAAAGAAACTAACCAGTGCACAATGACCTACAGTTCCAGTGATGATGGCATTGAAGTTTGTGTCGTTATAGAAGAGGATAGTCTATGGGTGCGAACACATGTTACAGAAAAGCAGCAGATTTTTGCTGTTCCCTAAGCAAGTCTATTAGCATGTGAAAATCTGCAGCACATCTGCAATATGTTCATATCCTATGTGTCAGTGCAAATTGTGAGTAATGAGTGCAGCACTGAGCTGTGGGACTGGTAAGTAATGAGTGCAGCACTGAGATGTGGGGCTGGTAAGTAATGAGTGCAGCACTGAGATGTGGGGCTGGTAAGTAATGAGTGCAGCACTGAGATGTGGGGCTGGTAAGTAATGAGTGCAGCACTGAGATGTGGGGCTGGTAAGTAATGAGTGCAGCACTGAGATGTGGGACTGGTAAGTAATGAGTGCAGCACTGAGATGTGGGGCTGGTAAGTAATGAGTGCAGCACTGAGATGTGGGACTGGTAAGTAATGAGTGCAGCACTGAGATGTGGGGCTGGTAAGTAACGAGTGCAGCACTGAGATGTGGGGCTGGTAAGTAATGAGTTCAGCACTGAGATGTGGGACTGGTAAGTAATGAGTGCAGCACTGAGATGTGGGACTGGTAAGTAATGAGTGCAGCACTGAGATGTGGGACTGGTAAGTAATGAGTGCAGCACTGAGATGTGGGACTGGTAAGTAATGAGTGCAGCACTCAGATGTGGGGCTGGTAAGTAATGAGTGCAGCACTGAGATGTGGGGCTGGTAAGTAATGAGTGCAGCACTGAGATGTGGGACTGGTAAGTGACCATATGTGGCATAAATGGTATTTAATGGAAATTTTGTATAACTAGGTAAATTGTAATTAACTGCCTAAACCAGTGATAGGCAAATTGTGGCTTTCCAGCTGTTGCAAAACTACAACTCCCACCACGCCCTGCTGTAGGCTGATAGATGTAGGCAGTCTTTGCATGCTGGGAGTTGTAGTTCAACAACAGCTGGAGAGCTGCAGTTTGCCCATCACTGGCCTAAATTAACATACTGCGGGTTGTATTACCTAACCTGGAGTAGGTGACAGCTGACCAGGCCGAATGGAGTCTATAAAACAAGTCTTAAAGGGTCAGGCAGGAGCAGTGTCTGAATACAGGCCAAGGTAGTCAGTCAGGGCCGGTAGCATAGGTGCAGGCCGGGTCAGGAGCGGGATATCAGAACAGGGATTATAGGTCAAAGGACAGGAACACAAGCTGGGGTCAGGTACATGGATAAATAGATAGAATTTCTCTCTCTTAGGCCTCTTTCACACTTGCGTTCTGAGGATCCAGCGGGCACTTTTCTTCCCGCCGGATCCGTCAGAATGCAAGTCGTCTGAAAGCATTAGAAGACTGATCAGGATCCTGATCAGTCTTCAAAATGCTTTGAGGTTACTATGGCAGCCAGGACGCTATTAAAGTCCTGGTTGCCATAGTAGGAGCGGGGGAGCGGTATACTTACCATCCGTGCGGCTCCCGTGGCGCTCCTGAATGACGTCAGAGCACCCCATGCCCATGGATCACGTGATCCATGCGATCACGTGATCCATGCGTGTGGGGCGCCCTGACGTCACTCTGGAGCGCCCCGGGAGCCGCACGGATGGTAAGTATACTGCTCCCCGCTCCCACTACATTTTACCATGGCAACCAGGACTTTAGCGTCCTGGCTGCCATGGTAACAATTGAGAAAAAGCTAAACGTCGGATCCGGCGATGCGCCGAAACGACGTTTAGCTTAAGGCCGGATCCGGATTATCGCCTTTCAATGGGCATTAATTCCGGATCCGGCCTTGCGGCAAGTGTTCCGGATTTTTGGACGGAACAAAAAGCGCAGCATGCTGCGGTATTTGCTGCGTCTAAAAAACGTTCCGGTCCTGAACTGAAGACATCCTGATGCATCCTGAACGGATTTCTCTCCATTCAGAATGCATTGGGATAATTCGGATCAGGATTTTTCCGGCATAGAGCCCCGACGACGGAACTGTATGCCGGAAAGGAAATACGCAAGTGTGAAAGAGCCCTTATTAGAACATGCACTTTCCTTATAAATATCAGGAAGGGAGCAGACACCACCCTATGGGCAAACATGGTGGCCTCAGTTGAAACAAGTGCATGTGTGTCCCAGCATGTAGGAGCAGTGAACAGACAGTATATATGGAAGTTAACATGGTTGCTGTGTCTACTGTGAAAAGTACTACAACATAAATATATCTGTCTTTGAATAGATGATAAGTTAATTTTGCAGATCCATTTGCAGAAGGACACACACCCTGCCTAATTCTTTTGCATTGGACACCTACAAATAGTAAATTTAAAAGGGGTTTTTCCAGTTTCCAATGTGCCGTGTACAGTCACTCTACCATAGCTTCACTGAGAAAGTAATCTATTCCACAGAAGTCCATTGAAGAGCGGATGCAGTACACAGCCACACCACAGCATCGTAGATTTGGTCTAGTCTAAAAATACTCACAAGGATACTCACTTATGAAAACTAGAAAACATTTTTTAAGAAAGTACAAGGTTTACCACATTTCAATGGTATGTCCTGCAGAAGCTCAGGTTGGTTTATAAATATTTGTTTGAAAAAACAAAGGCCAAGTTCGAAAAGTGTATCATCGTTGCATATACGTCCTAATGTGTCTAAGGAATCCCAGCCTAACCATCAGTTAAAACAATGTAAAAAGAAAAGGTCCTTCTGGAGTACAGGAAATAGTAATTTCTATATGAGCCGGTGTAACGTTATGTAGCAGAAGTCCTTCTGAGTCATGGGATTAAGCCGGTGTAACGTTACATATCCCTACTTCATGAGATTTCCCTACCGGTCGCACCGGAAATGACGTGAGGAGGCGTTCCCGGGTTGTGACGATCTGCGCATGCGCAAAATGACAGTTTAGGGAAAATCTCAGCGGAGTTCAGCTGCAGCCCTACTTAGGCTCTCCGACACATGCGCAGTGTCCCGGTGTGCAGCTGAACTCCGCTGAGATTTTCCCTAAACTGTCATTTTGCGCATGCGCAGATCGTCACAACCTGGGAACGCCTCCTTACATCATATCAAGTGCGACCGGTAGGGAAATCTCACGAAGTAGGGAAATGGAACGTTACACCGGCTTAATCCCATGACTCAGAAGGACTTCCGCTACATGACACCTTCTCAGTATGTAATGTATAGAAAAGGTCCTCTGGAGTCCGGGAAATAGTCATTTCAAGCCTGGCTAAATCCCATGACTTAGAGGGACCTCTACTACATGACACCTCAGGATGTAATTATTATTATTTATTATTAAAGCGCCATTAATTCCATAGCGCTGTACATATGAAAAGGAGTATACATACATCATACAGACAGTTGCACTGAGCAAGAACAAGACGAGTTACAGACTGGTACAGAAGGAGAGAGGGCCCTGCCCATGAGGGCTTGCAATCTACAAGATAGATAGAAAATATACTTCCGGAGTCCGGGAAATAGTAATTTCTATATGAGCTGGCTAAATCCCATGACTCAGAGGGCCCTCTCCTACATGACTCCTTCTCAGTATGTAATTGATAGAAAAGGTCCTTCTGGAGTCCGGGAAATAGTCATTTCTAGTCTGGCTAAATCCCATGACTCAGAGGGACCTCTCCTACAGGACAACTTCTCAGGATGTAATAGATAGAAAAGGTCCTTCTGGAGTCCGGGAAATAGTCATTTCTATATGAGCTGGCTAAATCCCATGACTCAGAGGGACCTCTCCTACATGACACCTTCTCAGTATGTAATTGATAGAAAAGGTCCTTCTGGAGTCCGGGAAATAGTAATTTCTAGTCTGGCTAAATCCCATAACTCAGAGGGACCTCTCCTACATGATACCTTCTTAGTATGTAATAGATAGAAAAGGTCCTTCTGGAGTCCGGGAAATAGTAAATTCTTTATGAGCTGGCTAAATCCCATGACTCAGAGGGACCTCTCCTACATGGTACCTTCTCAGTATGTAATTGATAGAAAAGGTCATTCTGGAGTCCAGTAAATAGTAATTTCTATATGAGCTGGCTAAATCCCATGACTCAGAGGGACCTCTCCTACATGGTACCTTCTCAGTATGTAATTGATAGAAAAGGTCATTCTGGAGTCCAGTAAATAGTAATTTCTATATGAGCTGGCTAAATCCCATGACTCAGAGGGACCTCTCCTACATGACACCTTCTCAGTATGTAATAGATAGAAAAGGTCCTGGAGTCCAGGAAATAGTCATTTCTAGTCTGTCTAAATCCCATGACTCAGAAGGACCTCTGCTACATGATACCTTCTCAGTATGTAATAGATAGAAAAGGTCCTTCTGGAGTCCGGGAAATAGTCATTTCTAGTCTGGCTAAATCCCATGACTCAGAGGGACCTCTCCTACATGGTACCTTCTCAGTATGTAATAGATAGAAAAGGTCCTTCTGGAGTCCGGGAAATAGTAATTTCTAGTCTGGCTAAATCCCATGACTCAGAGGGACCTCTCCTACATGATACCTTCTCAGTATGTAATAGATAGAAAAGGTCCTTCTGGAGTCCAGGAAATAGTAATATCTACTATATGGGCTGGCTAAATCCCATGACTCAGAGGGACCTCTCCTATATGACTCCTTCTCAGTATATGGAGAAGGTCCTTCTGAAGTCCAGAAAATCACTATAAAGACTGTGTTATCCACCGTTCACCCGTCTTACTTTAGTCAATGCTACAAAGTGAAACAAATAGAAATAGTAATGTCACCGAAGCTTTCCCAGAATCGCCCTTGTGGAGAGAATGGGATTTAGCGAATTCACTGTGAAACTAAATACTATGATAGATCAGGTCCTGGACAATAGGAGAATAAATGGTCCCTGCAGATTATTGGAAATAGACGGCTGCTATAGAGCTTGCTATTTTTCATGATTATTGAGGACCAGGTCCTTCTGAGTCATGGGAAATAGCCAACTCACTGTGACATGGCTAAATACTGTATCTATGCAAGACCTCACCGCTAGGGGGCAAAAAAGGTCCTTACCATTAATGGGAAATAGACAGCTGCTCTAGAGCCGGCTATTTCCCATGACTGGGGAGGACCTCACCACTAGGGGGCAAAAAGGTCCCTACCAGTAATGGGAAATAGACAGCTGCTGCAGAGCCAGCTATTTCCAATGACTGGGGAGGACCAGGTCCCTCCGAGTCATGGGATTTAGTCACAACCCTCTTGCTTTCTGGAATTCCTGGCTCTACCTTCCCTCAGCTAAACGCAGGCTGGTGACCAGTGATGTTCCTGCAGGGATCCTTATCCTGCAGCTTGACTAAGGAGGCAACACTTCTCCACTAGTCCTAGGGTCTGGATTGCTCCTCCCAGGGAATGACTCTTCCTAGGCTGGACCCTCTCAGGCTATAGGGCCTGGGCTAACTTCAACAGGCTCAGGGCCTGAACACTGAGCACTTTCACAGGCTCATGGCCTGGACTCAACTGTCTTTCCCTGACTGAGCCTGAATATATAAACTAGGGCTCCCTAGCTCCCTCTACTGACCTAGAGCTGTAATGACATCCCTAGCAGGCCTGTACATAGCAATACATTCACAGTAACAGGGTGATAGGATATATAAATAGGCATTACATTACATAGCATTTACTGAAAATGACATTCACCAATCTCCCCACAAATGAGGGGAACATACGCACTCAAGTGACCCTTCTGTAGTGTCGGGCATCACAACTCCCGTACACTACATATGTACACAGTGTAGGGATCGTCTCTTATTCGGGGGTCATTCTCACAGACTTCGCCATGGACACCAGATTGAAGTCCAAACAATGCTTTATTTTCAAGCACAAAACATAAATCACAAACATAAATCCTCGGCCGTCTGGCCACTTACTAAACAGTCTTTCCCTCTCTATCGGCATCTGGGTCTACCACCCAATTTGGAGTTGAGGTGCTCCAGGAACGGTCTTATTTTGAATAGACTGTCAAATTGAGGGGTCATTTTGTGTGTGTGGTGGGGGGGGGGGGGGGGGGCACTGTGCATTATTATTATTATAATGTAGGAGTTTTGAAATTGATTCAAATCATTTGCGGTACATGGCCATATTGTAAATTGGAGTGTTGTACAAGACATCTGAACTCCAATATTGTCCATATGCAGCAACAGCCCCAAAAATGTCATAGTGTCGGCTGCCTTTATTGGGGTCTAACCTAGTGGTCTAGCATATAAGAATGTCGATTTTGAGCTATAAAGTGCTGGGCATCTAAATTTGTTTGGGTCACCATCAAATTTATGAATTCGCCAGAAAAAAAGATTTTGAAAAAGTCTATTTCTGTGATGCCCGTGCATTCAATCTGAATTCCAGAGTTTCCCACAAACTCTGGAATTTGGGGCTCATAATCCTCAGGTGGTGTGGTCCATAGGGGATCACTAGGAGGGGGCAGCTACTTCATCTCTCCTGGGGCGTCTCCTTGAGGGCTCCTCATCACCGGATGACGATGATGATGAAGGAGTAGAGGAATGTGGCATCCTCTTCTCTCTCACCTGCAGATTCCATTGCCTCTTCAGCGGAGTACTTGTAATGAATTTAAAATAAAATTTATGATAAAGAAAAAAAGAGAAAGATGGAAAAGAGAAAAAAAAAAGAGAAAAAGATAAGTGAAAGAATAAGATAAAAATTTTGAAAAAATAGGCTAAAAAAAAAAAAAAAGCACTTTAGCCTGAGCAAACGCTGTCAGTAATTGACACTACTGACCAGCGCTCAGCAGGTGCAGGACCCACGCATGCAGACGGCACGTGTGTGGGTTCAAAAATCTATACTAGTACTAACTAAAATTGAATTTTATTCAGCCGGACATAATGATGCACAATGTACAGTTATGGCAACGTTTCGGGCTAAATGAGGGCCCTTCATCAGGCTGGTGTACAAAAAACAAAAATCGGCGAATAAATACATGACATTGGAACATGATTGAAGCTATTTCTAACCCTGGGTTCACACCTGAGCGTTTCTGAGACGCGCGTTTTACGCACGTTTTTGTCGCGCGTATTACAGCGCGTTTTTGCAAATAGGAACCGCACGTCATACGCGCGTTCGTGACTCTGGAGACCAATTAAAAAAGGCATATCTACACTTTAACGCGTGTTAAACGCACGTTTTACGCGCGTTCCCATTGAAGTCTATGGGTGCAAACGCGCGACGAAACGCCCCAAAGAAGCTCAAGAACTTCTTTGAGCGTATGGTGTTTTACAGCGATCGAACGCGCTGTAAAACGCGCAAGTGTGAACTGAGGGTAAGAGGTAACAATGTCACACGCAGGACAGGTTTTACACAAAATGTGGCCCTGGGCAAAATCAAACGAGGGGGCCCACATCTAGTAGCAATGTGCTAAAAACATAGGCCGACAGCCCTGCCAATCAGCTGTTTGAGGAGACGGCTGGTGCTGTTCACTGATGCTGTCCCATAGACATACAGCAGCAGAGCAGGAAGAGAGAAGGGAGACGGCACGTGTGCACAGCGCTCGCCATCTCCTCAAACAGCTGATCGTCAGGAGTGCCGGGTGTCAGACCCCTGCCAATCTAACCACTTCAGCCCCCCTAGCTTAAACCCCCTTAATGACCAGACCACTTTTTACAATTCTGCACTACACTACTTTCACGGTTTATTGCTCGGTCATACAACTTACCACCCAAATAAATTTTACCTCCTTTTCTTCTCACTAATAGAGCTTTCATTTGGTGGTATTTGATTGCTGCTGACGTTTTAACTTTTTTTGATATTAATAAAAAATTACCGAAATGTTTGCAAAAAATATGACATTTTTCGCTTTCTGTGGTATATTTTTTTTAAAAAAACTACATTTCTATATTATAAGTTTTTCTCTAAATTTATTGTTCTACATGTCTTTGATTAAAAAAAATGCAATAAGTGTATACTTATTGGTTTGGGTAAAAGTTATAGCGTTTACAAACTATGGTGCAAAAAAGTGAATTTCCGCACTTTCTGAGCACCTGTCAATTTCCACTAACTTGTGCCCAAAAAAAAAATCTTCTATGAACTCGACATGCCCCTCACGGAATACCTTGGGGTGTCTTCTTTCCAAAATGGGGTCACATGTGGGGTATTTATACTGCCCTGGCATTTCAAGGGCCCTAAAGCGTGAGAAGACTGGAATCCAAATGCGTAAAAATGCCCTCCTAAAAGGTACTCATTGGAATTTGGGCCCCTTTGCGCATCTTGGCTGAAAAAAAGTGTCACTTATGTGGTATCGCCGTACTCAGGAGAAGTAGGGCAATGTGGTTTGGGGTGTATTTTTACATATACCCATGCTGGGTGTGAGAAATATCTCTGTAAATGACAACTTTTAAAGGGTTTCTGTCACCAGGATTACACATTATAAGCTGTCTGACATTAGCTATGTGCTAATGTCAGATCAGCTTGATAATGTGCTTTATATTTATTTCTGATGTATATTTAGGCTAAAAAACGTCTTTTTATAATATGTAAATTAGCCTCTAGGAGCAGGGGGGGCGTTGCCCCTGCTCCTAGAGGCTCAGTGCGCCAACCTGCTGCCACGCCCCTTCTTTCTTTGATTGACAGTGCCGGGCAGCGATCCTCTCCTGCCTCCGGCACTGTCTCCCTGCTAAATCCCGCGCCTGCGCCGCTGCTCTGTATTCGGCTCAGGCGCGGTGAGCAGAGGACGCTGGTGCCTGCTGTCCTCAGCTCACCGCGCCTGCGTCGAATACAGAGCGGCGGCGCAGGCGTGGGATTTAGCAGGGAAACAGTGCTGAAGGCAGGAGAGGATCGCTGCCCGGCACTGTCAATCAAAGAAAGAAGGGGCGTGGCAGCAGGTTGGCGCACGGAGCCTCTAGGAGCAGGGGCAACGCCCCCCCTGCTCCTAGAGGCCAATTTACATATTATAAAAAGACGTTTTTTAGCCTAAATATACATCAGAAATAAATATAAAGCACATTATCAAGCTGATCTGTCATTAGCACAAAGCTAATGTCAGACAGCTTATAATGTGTAATCCTGGTGACAGAAACCCTTTAAAAAATTTTTATAGAAAGTTGTCAATTTACAGAGATATTTCTCCGCAAAAGATAGAGCATGTCCTATTCTTGTCCGCAATTGCGGACAAGAAAAGTCATTTTCTATATAGTTCTGGCAATGTGCGGATCTGAGCCTTACAGGGGGTTATTAGTGACAGGGGGTGATCAGGGGGGTGACATGGGGTGATCAAGAGGTTAATCAGTGACGGGGGGGGGGGGGGTGTTGGTGTGTGGTGATTGGTGCACTTACATAGCTGCCTGTGTCCTCTGGTGGTCCCAAGCAAAAGGGACCACCAGAGGAGCAGGCAGCAGGCATATCAGACGCTGTTTACAAAACAGCGTCTGATATGCGATTCAGGTGCCGTTTTTTTAAACATCTACAGCCTGCCAGCGCATGATCAGCACTGGCAGGCTGTAGTTAAACTTCCTCCCGACGCAATCCTGTGAGCGCGCGCTCGTTCACAGGAAATCTCGCCTCTTGCGAGATGACGCGCCGATGCGTCAATGAGGAATGACCGGGCTGCCGAGATCACGCAATTCTGCGTGAGGCGGTCCGGAGCTGGCTAATATTGATTACCTATCCTAAGGATAGGTCATCAATATGAAAAAACCCGGAGAAGCTAGCCCCAATACTGTGCTGTTCTGCTGCCCCCCATGTCCACAAACAATATACTATACACCCAGACTGCCCTCATTAGTAATGACGCCCCCAACAGTGATAATACTTCCCAAGATAGCCCCCATTGGTAGCAATGCCCTCCATTTTGCGTCAAATAATAATAACGCCCCTACAGTGTTCTAGTAGTAATAATATAACCATAATGCTCCCAGGGGTTTTAAAGTCCCCCTGTAGTGCCCCCCACTAGTTCCAATATATAATGCTTCCCCCCATAGTGTCAATATATACTGTATATATAATGCTCCTCCATTCCTCCCCAGTAGTACCAGTAGTACTAGTCCCAATGACATCACCAATCCTGCTCCGGGTCTCACGTGATAATGTCATCATGTGAGACCCAGATCAGGAGGTTGCAGTGATGTCATTTCGGCTTCTTGTTCTGGTCTAATGCCGCACAGGCTTGAGGCCTAGGGGCCTGAGGTTTGTGAAGTTGGACCGCGCCCCCCCCCCCTTTATGGGGCAAAATGGCACCCTAGGCGCATGACTACCCTCCCCTATCCATCGTCCCGGCCCTAAGGCCTCATGCACGCGGCCGTTACGTGCATTGGGGACCGCTGTAGTGCTCCTGTGGGGTTCCGGGCCTCCGGTAAGCACGGCAGGTCCGGATTGCGGACCCATTCAAGTGAATGGGTCAACATCTGTGATGCGCGGAGCACACGGCCGGTGCCAGCATATTGTGGACCCGCTGTTTGCGGGCCGCAATACGGCCACGACTGCTGTGTGCTTGAGGCCTAATTCTGAGCACATTACTGCAGGAGGTATAACCAGAAGAGAACTGTAACTCCCAACATGTCTAAGTCATGTTTTATTAGCAGAGCACATTACAGGGGGAGGTATAAGAGGATGGGACTACAACTCCCAGCATGTCCAAGCCGTTATTATGTAATAGAGTACATTAAAAGAGGAGGTATACAACTCCCAGCATATCCAGGGTGTTGTAATGTACCCTGATATTAGATAATAATGGCCTGGACATCTCCTGTTATAACTCCTCTTGTAATGTACTCTCATATTACATAACGAGCTGGACATGCTGGGAGTTGTAATCCTCTCCTCATACCTCCTCTTGTAATGTACTCTGATATTACATAACAGTAGGTATAAGAGGAGAGGACTACAACTCCCAGCATTTCCCTGGCACTTATATTGAATCCATACTTCTTCCCATGCATTACTGGTGGTTTTCATTACTTTACTGCACTCTTGAGCTCCGCCTCCTGTTCTGGTCACATGATGGTGAGGTCATCGCAGGTCCTTCATCCCCAGTTCTCTGCTGAGCTCCGCAGGTCCTGGTCAGCACTGTGCTAACGATTTCTTTTATATGTGAGGGAGGGGACCTTACACTGCATTGTAAAGTGTAGCTGTTCAGCTGTCCGCCCGTTTGCTTCATCAGATGTTCAACTGAACAGCAGCACTGAAGCAGGGGGCCCCTTAGACAGATATGGGGATCTGAAACTGCTGCAGATGAGCCAAAGATCACTACAGCTGTTCCAGATGTTCTTCTTCTGAAAGCTGTGAAAAGCACTGATTTGTGGTAGTACCACAAGTCCCAGCCGACAACCAGCAGCACAGTGGGGAACAAGTCCTCTTGCTAGAATGGCTGCCTGCTGAGAGGAACCAACTGTTCTTTCAGCTGCATAGCGCTGCCACTGGCTAGAGCGTTGTTCCAGCCAATCGCAGCGCTGGGAAGGGACACATGTCTGGTGTCCCCTCCCTGACCTAGGAGGTGACATGGGCTGATGTTATCAGTCCCTCCCACCTCTAGCCAAGCCCCCCTGCAGCACCATACATTGCCGGCGCTGCGATGGGCCATTCTTCACTAACCGGCCTATCAGTGATCGGGGCTGCAAGGCGGGCGGAAAAACTTCTCATCGCCCTCAGCTAAGATGGCTGCCTGACGATTAGTGCAGCCATCTTATTCCGGTCACTGCGCGATGCAGTGCGGTGACTGGAGTTAACCATGACGTACTATTACGCATTATGCGGGAACACACTGGCTTCCATGATGTAATAGTATGTCATGTGTTGGGAAGGGGTTAAAGAAGTAGTTAATGATAGTTCTGCCATCTGTAGAATATAAAAGTTGGGTCATTAGAGACCAGACTGATGAAGGCTGAATACAACATAAGGCCTCATGCACACGACCGTTGTTGTGGTCCGCGTCCGAGCCGCATATTTTGCGGCTCGGGCGCGGACCCATTTACTTCAATGGGGCCGCAAATGATGCGGACAGCACTCCGTGTGCTCCATTGAAGTAAATGGGTCCGCGCCCAAGCCGCAAAATATGCGGCTCGGACGTGGACCACAACAACGGTCGTGTGCATGAGGCCTTATGTTGTATTCCGCCTTCATCAGTCTGTCCGTTGTGCAGACAAGAATAGGCAGTCTGTCCGTTTTGCGGACAAGAATAGGCATTTCTACAATGGGCCGCGTTCCGTGTTTTGCGGATCCGTGGTTTGCAGACCGCAAAACACCAATGGTCGTGTCAATGAGGCCTCACAGTAGCTTTGCAAACCTGAGTGCTCAAAACACACGTCTGGTCAAACCTGATAATTTAGACCCTGCAAACAGCAGCTGAAATCTCTTCTTTATGTTGTACATCACTGGCGCAGGCAGAGTCTACTATACAGACAGGCATTGGGTCTATAGCTGGAGTGTTATGATGCTCACTTGAATAGCGGATGCTAGATTCTACAGATGACTTAGTAAATAACACTGGCCTGACTGGAGTTTGGACTCTAAGGGACACCCTGGTCCTCACCGTTACCCCATGTAAGGATGGTTGTACTTGGCTGCAGAGGAATCTATTTCCAGAATAGTTGTCATCTGGCGGTGGTAATGCTGATGAGCAATAGGGAGAGATTAGCTACAGATCAGAGTCAGTGGCAGAACTGCAATAGAGGCAGACCACACGACTGCTATGGGGCCCGGGGGACCCAGCAGTGATCTTGTTCTCTTCCCTGCTTGAAAACACTGCATTTTCATGCAGCCACCACTAGGGGGAGCTCAATGCAAAGAGATTATCAAAGCTTCCATGGTAATTGTATGAATTCTTCTGCACTGAGGTCCCCCTAGTGGTGGCTACAGGCAGCCAGCTAGATTTGTAATGGAAGGGAAGCAGATTTATCAATGTATTTAAAAAAGTTTTCTGATGTAAAAACACTGAGAAAAATAGTGTTTTTTAAAATGAGAGCTATATTTATGAAGCAACTGTTCCACTTTTTCCAACATAAAATGCCAATAAAATGGGTGAGGGCAAAGACAACGTTTTAATTACAGTTTGTATTTAATTAAACTTTCTTCCACTTCAGAAATCTGGGGTGTTGCACTTTGTGTTCTGCATTGTCTAGGAGTGATTGATGCACGCATACTGGGAAACTAGCTGTGACATTGGGCTCATACTGAGTTTTCCTATGAGGCCCAATGAGATCTGAGTTCACCCCTGATCAGAGGTTGTGTCACCACATAAGCAGGCCAAGAAACGTATTACGTATTTTCTAAAGGCCATAAAGCAGAGTAGTTGATGCAGGAGTTGCCAGGGGTCAGTGTGAGAAGTAAAACTACAAGCCTCAGAGAGGTATCAAAAGGACAATGCAGGAGCCTAGTCTGTGATAGCCATGGGCAATAACTGGGAGTAGAACCATGATGTAGGTATGGATGATTATATCCTCGCAGAGTAATTTTACAGACACACAGAAATTATTCTGCAGCATGACAACGGCCCCAAACATACAGCCAATGTATTTAAGGCCTCGCGCACACGACCGTTGTTTTGGGCCACAATCCAAGCATATTTTGCCGTTCGGGCGCAGACCCATTCACTTCAAAGGGGCCGCAAAAGATGCGGACAGCACTCCGTGTGCTGTCTGCATCCGTTGCTCCGTTCCGTGGCCCCGCAAAAAAAGTAGAGCATGTCCTATTCTTGTTCGTTTTGCGGACAAGAATAGGCATTTCTACAATGGGCTGTGTTTTGCGGAGCAGCTTCTGTGTTTTGCGGATCCACAGTTTGCGGACCGCAAAACACATACGGTCATGTGCATGAGGCCTAAGAACTACCTTCAGTGTAAAGAAGAACGAGGAGTCCTGGAAGTGACGATATGGGCCTCACAGAACCCTGATCACAACATCATCAAGACTGAACTTGGCTTACATGAAGAGGCAGAAGGATTTGAGCGAGCCTACATCCATAGATGATCTGTGGTTACTTCTCCATGATGTTTGGAACAACTTCCCTCTATTTTTGAAAGCATTCTTATGTTGCAGCATTTCGTCCACACCTCCATAAAACGTTTGCACAGTACTGGACATATGTGCATACATACCAATATTTGTTACACAGGCACCCACACACACTAGCTATAGGCTCGTCCAATCACTAAGTATATGCACATTTCTTATGCTCAACAATATATCTATACAATAGAATTGCATTATTTTTCCCAAATCTATACACATTCAGAAGCTTAGTGTAAAAACATAAACTTCAAATTATCCAGAAGAAAATGTGATTTATAGTGGCCACAGGTACAATGTACTGTGCCTGAGAGCATCTGACCACTGCTAGAGAGCAACCAGCCACCACTAGGAGGCACCTGATGAAGACAGGAAACATGGGGAATCTCTGGTGCCCTGCTTCACCTGGGGACTGCTGACCATTGCAGTGGATCCCGCATGGCTCTACTATCTTTTTCTTTGCAGACAGATTTCAGTAGCAGAGTTTGCTTTTATTTTTGAAATGGCATCTGTCGGAGATTGACCTGTAGATCTTGCTCAATTGGTTCTCGACCCCCAACTATAATGGATGAAAAGACACTAAAAAGCCTTGGGGTAAATGCACACGTTCAGGATTTATGTGCGGACAATCCTCACTGAAATCCGCAGGTGTTAGCAGGGAAATCTCTGCGGTCAGTACGCATCAATTGGTGCGGACTTATGTGCGGATCTGCATGCGAATTTGTTGTGGATTTTGCGCTCCCCATTGAAGAGAATGGAGAAAATCTGGTCAGGAAAAATAAAATAAATTGACATGCTGAGGATTTTAAAATCTGCCCCTTAGGTCAAAATCCTCCTGGAAAAAAAATGCATTGTGTGCATGAAAATTTAACATTCTCAAAGAATACAATGTACATGACCTACAGTTTCTGCATCCAAATCCACGGCCAAAATCTGCACACAATCCTGATCGTGTGCATTTACCCTTGGTCCACTCCAGGGAGAAAAAGCGATCATCAAAATGTATGGCTGCTTTAAAGAAAGGGGAGGGGTTCTTTTCCCGTTTTGATAGAGTTTGTAAAGTGTGACCATGTTCTACCGAAGTTCCATAGTTAGAGTCCTGGAGCAAGACATGAGGAGTATACTGTGCGTATTAGAAGTAGATTCCCTGGGCCTCATCCGTCTCAATGCCCTGATGAATAGACAACTGTCATGGCGGGAATAGTTCACTTCCTCAGCTGGAACACCAGAGGGGTAAAGGAAGGTAATAAAAGAAGAGCTATTCTAGATAGGGTCAAACAGCACCACCCTGTGATATGTTGCATCCAGGAAACGCGCTTATTGGAAGATCAAACAAGATTACTCAGGCCGCACTGGGCTGGACACTGCTATCATGCGACGTACTCTACATATGTGAGGGGCGTCAGCATTATAGTACACAAATCCATAGCTTTTACCTGCATTTCGTACAAGATAGATAGGGAAGGTTGATATATTTGTCTACACTGCACACTGTATACTATCGCGTGTGTGATAATAGGGGTATATATATCCCACCACCTTACTCCCCGCAGGTACTTAAATCTATTTTGGTGTATATGGCGGATGTACCGGATGTTCCAGTCATAGTTTTGGGAGACTTTAACAGTACTATTGACCCTGCATTGGACAGAATGGGAGGAGGCTCCCATTCTCCTGGGTGCGACCTCACTCCATTCGGAAGGCTTTTGCGGGAATCCCTGCTGCTGGTTTTCTGGAGGTTGAAAAATCCGCTGACGAAACAATATTTGTGCGTCTCCTCTACCTATGACTCTTTATCAAGCATCGACCTCATATTGGGGAATGCTGGTATGGGGAGTTATCTCCGGGATATCCAATATTTACCGTGTAGACTCTCGGACCACTCTCCGGTTCTGGCTATCGCTGACTTTCAGCCTACCAGAATATGGAGAAACATGATCTGGAAGCTCAATCCACACTGGTTGAATGTGTTACCGGATCTGGGGGGCATAGGTGAAAAACTGAAAGAATATTTTGACCTTAATCTCCCGTCGGCATCTAAACTTGTGGTGTGGGATGCCATGAAGGCATATTTGCGGGGGCTGTTAATAGTGGATATTAATACAAAAAAAACCTAAACCAAATTGGCGGTACAAAAATTGACTGCCACGGTGGGACTCTTGGAGGCAGCACATTTGGCTGCTCCAACAGCGGACACTGAGACAAGGTGGAAAGAGGCACAGGAAAAATTGAATGACAAATTATTGCAAAATACAAAGAATAAACGCTTTTTCCAAAAGCAGTCCTATTATGAGGAGGGAGAAAAGGCGGGGAGGTTACTGGCTATAATTTCTAGAGCTCAGCAGCAGACATCATATATAGCGGCGCTCAGGGATCCAGAGGGAGTAATAAGAGATGATCCTGACACGATAGCCCATATTATGCCGTCCTTTTACTCCTCGCTATATGAGTCCAAGACGACAGCTTCGGAGGAGGAGATTCGGGAGTTTTTACAGCAGTTACCGCTGCGTACCCTTTCGGGGGAACACAAAGATATGTAAGATGCCCCAATAACTCTTAAGGAATTGGAGGAGGCTCTAGGGTCCATGTCCAATAATAAGGCGCCAGGGAGAGACGGCCTACCCGCTGAACTGTACAAACGATATGCATCCATACTTTTGCCGCAGTTACTGGAGGTTTGCAAAGAGGCGAAAGAAGCAGGACGCTTGCCTGCCTCGAAGCGGATTCATATAGACCAATTTCGCTCCTGCAGACGGACATAAAACTGCTGGCGAAAGTGATGGCAAAAAGACTAAACCGGATTATCACGACACTTATCCACACAGATCAGGCGGGCTTTATGCCGAATGCTTCCACTGCCGTAAATGTCAGAAGACTTTTTCTAAATATTCAGGCGAGCCAGGTCCACACCTCGAGTGCAGCGGTCGCATCTCTTGATGCGGCCAAAGCATTTGACAGTGTGGAATGGCGATATCTGTGGCTAGTGCTTGAAAGGATGGGCTTTGGACATCACTATATAGAATGGGTGCAGCTTCTGTATGCATCCCCGAAAGCCGTATTGCGGATTAATAATAATTTGTCAGACTCCTTTGAACTGCATAGGGGAACGTGACAGGGGTGTCCACTGTCACCGCTTTTGTTTGCGGAGGCAGCGGAGCCTTTGGCGGAAGCTCTGAGACGAGCAACCTCAGTGCGGGGTTTTCACTATGGTGAGCTGACTGAAAAGGTTGCGCTCTATGCAGATCATCTGTTATTGTTCATGGATGACTTGATGAACTCCCTTAAGGGAGCCATACAGATCATTAATGACTATGGTACACTATCTGGCCTGCGCATTAATTGGGCAAAGTCCGTGGTTATGCTGTTAACTAATGGAGGTGCCCCGACTTTGGAAGTCGCCATGGGTCTCAAGATAGTATCCTCCTTTAAGTACTTGGGCGTTCAAATAACCCCTGATACAAGGGATTATGAAAGTCTAAACTTAACTCCTTTGCTAAATAGATTCAACGATAAAGTAAATACATGGGTTAAACTGCTGCTCTATATGATAGGAAGGACCAACCTTATAAAAATGATATTGATGCCCCAGTTACTATACCTTCTCCATAATGCACCCTGCTGGATCCCGCTGAGCTTTTTCTATAAAGTAAATGCCCTGTTTAAGGACTTAATTTGGAAAAAGGGTGTTCCTCGTATTAAACTTACCACCTTACAACGACTCAAAATGTATGGTTGTTAAAAAAAAGGAAGAAATATTGTGATACTGAGGGCTGTACCCACCGGCACTTTACAGGTTAATTGCCAGGGCAGATAGCAGAGACTTTAGACCAACCAAATGGCTGTAAATTTATTCTATAAAATGCATAATCCAGGGAACTTCATTTAGACTTTTGAGGCTACATCTGATTCTTGGAACAATAATTTATTATAGTTGAATATTTCTGTTAAATCCGAGTAATATTGGTAAAACCAGTTTTCTGCTGCCACTATTTGTGAAAGAGTAAGAAACAGTACAACCACAGCCCACAGTATAAACCTATCCCTCTCCAGCATACACAATTACCAAAGTTGAACTTCTCTCCCCACAAGGGATTAGAGTGTCTTGTTAAGCCTCATTCACACGTCTGTGTCCGTGCTCAAATCTGTGAGAAGGTGGTCAGTAGAGATGGCCCGAACTATCCGCCGGCGAACAGTTCCCGGCAAACATAGCTTGTTCGCGTTCGCCGCAGTGAGCGAACACATGCAATGTTCGGTCCGCCCCCTATACGTCATCATTGAGCAAACTCTGACCCTGTACCTCACAGTCAGCAGACACATTCCAGCCAATCAGCAGCATACCCTCCCTCCCAGACCCTCCCATCTCCTGGACAGCATCCATTTTAGATTCATTCTGAAGCTGCAGTCTTAGTGAGAGGAGGGAGAGTGTAGCTGCTGCTGATTTAATAGGGTAATCGATAGCTAGGCTAGTGAATTCAGTGTCCACTCCAGTCCTGAAAGACTCATCTGATCTCTGCTGTAAGGACAGCGTCCTGACAGCACCCCAAAAAGCCCTTTTTAGGGCTGCAACATTAGTCTGCTTTTTTTTTTCTCCATATATATATATTGCAGTTGCGTGGCCTGCCTGTGTGTGAGGAGCTGCAGGCCCACAGACTGTAGTGTGCCCACTGCCAGTGCCCACCCCTGTCATACCGTGTGGCACAGGACTTTGCATCAAAAAAAGGCATTTCATTTTTACACTTTAGTGTAATTTCAGTTGCTTGCCTGCTAGTGTGTGTCAGGCCGACTTCCACTGACTGTAGTGTGCCCACTGCCAGTTCCCACCCTTGTCATACCATGTGGCACAGGACTTTGCATCAAAAAAAGGCATTTAATTTTTACACTGCAGTGCCAGTGTACAGTGTGTGTCAGGCCCACTTTCACAGACTGTAGTGTGCCCACTGCCAGTGCCAACCACTCATGCCGGGTGGCACAGTACCTAGCACGTGTAGTACCTAATCTAAAAAAAAATGACAGTCAGAGGCAGGCCACCCCGCAGTGGCCGTCGTGGTCGTGGTGCTTTGATTTCCACTGTCCCTGGAATAATGCCTAGTGTTCAGAGGCCACGTACCCTGAACCCGAAAAATTCTGAGGACATAGTTGACTGGCTTAGACAGGACACCCAATCTTCAACAGCTTCCGCTAAGAACCTTGACGCACCATCCTCCTCCAGCTCAGCTTCTGTCACCTGCTCTCAAGTTACCACGCTCCTGCCCGCCTCCACCACCACCACTACCACCACAGCCGCTTCACCTGATCCGTCAGAGGAGTTATTTACACATCAGTTGGATGCAATTAGTGATGCGCAACCATTATTGCCAGATGATGTAGATTACAGGGATATGTCTCAGTCAGGCAGAATTACACACATGGACGTACAGTGTGATGATGATGATGTTGTACCCGCTGCTGCTTCCTTTGCTGAGGTGTCAGATACAAGTGAAGCGGTTGATGGTGACGATGTGTCCACGGAGGCCACGTGGGTGCCTGCTCGAAGAGAAGAAGAGGGGGAAAGTTCAGAAGGGGAGACAGAGAGAATGAGGAGACGAGTTGGAAGCAGGGGGAGGTCGTCGCAAGGAGTTAGCGGCACAGTCAGACAGCATGTATCGGCACCTGGGGTCAGCCAGACAGCACGCCAGTCAACGCATGCTGTTGCGACCACCAGAATGCCGTCATTGCAAAGCTCAGCAGTGTGGCATTTTTTTTGTGTGTCTGCCTCTGATAACAGCAATGCCATTTGCAACCTGTGCCAAAAGAAACTGAGTCATGGGAAGTCCAACACCCACCTCGGTACAACTGTTTTGCGAAGGCACATGATCTCACATCACAAACGCCTTTGTCATACACTTCGCGGTGTAGCCCTGGCCTTAACACTTAAAACTGCTCTAAAAACCACCACCAAAAACAACCTGTATTCAGCTACTGGTTCTGTTACTGAACCGAGTGAACATGGCCCTGAACCAGAGGCGACTCTTCTACTTCAATATAAAATGTTACAAAGTAGCTGAGTTCAGACAATGTTGCAGTGCAAAAAGCTACGTCACAATGCGGAAAATGGCGGAAAATAAAGAGCTGCCAATCACCAAACATGGAGTTTTAGATGCTGCTGGATTTTTATTAAAAGACAAGTTATGGAAATTGGCCAAAAACTGCTTTCAATAGTCCCTGTAAGTACCGCTATCAGGTGGTTATATGTGCATTTCAGGTAAAATGGGGATAAGCAGAGCAAAACTACAATACATAACGATGGGATTTAGCAAAATGCTAAAATGCATCATTTTTAACCACTTCAGCCCCCCTAGCTTAAACACCCTTAATGACCAGGCCACTTTTTACAATTCTGCACTACACTACTTTCACCGTTTATTGCTCCGTCATACAACTTACCACCCAAATGAATTTTACATCCTTTTCTTCTCACTAATAGAGCTTTCATTTGGTGGTATTTCATTGTTGCTGCCATTTTTACTTTTTTTGCTATTAATCAAAAATGACCGAAAGTTTTGCAAAAAAATGACATTTTTCACTTTCTGTTGTAATTTTTTTTTAGAAAAACTACATTTCTATATAATTTTTTCTTTAAATTTATTGTTCTACATGTCTTTGATAAAAAAAAATGCAAAAGGTGTATATTTATTGGTTTGGGTAAAAGTTATAGCGTTTACAAACTATGGTGCAAAAAAGTGAATTTCCGCATTTTGAAGCAGCTCTGACTTTCTGAGCACCTGTCATGTTTCTTCAGGTGCTAGAATGCCAGGATAGTATAAATACCCCCCAAATGACACCATTTTAGAAAGAAGACACCCCAAAGTATTCGTGGAAGGGCATGGTGAGTTCATGTATGATTTCATATTTTTTCACAAGTTAGCGGAAAATGAAACTTTCTGAGGAAAAAAACATAATAATAAAGTTTCCATTTCTGCTAACTTCTGGCAAAAAAAAAAAAAATCTCCCACGGACTCACTATGCTCCTCAGTGAATACCTTGGGGTGTCTACTTTCCGAAATGGGGTCATTTGTGGGGTGTGTTTACTGTTCTGGCATTTTGGGCGGGGCTAAATTGTGAGCATCCCTGTAAAACCTAAAGGTACTCGTTGGAATTTGGGCCCCTTTGCGCACCCAGGCTGCAAAAAAGTGTCACTCATATGGTATCGCCGTCCTCAGGAGAAGTAGGGCAATGTGTTTTGGGGTGTATTTTTACATATACCCATGTTGGGTGAGAGAAATATCTCTGTAAACTGACAACTTTGTATAAAAAAATTTAAAAGTTGTCATTTACAGAGATATTTTTCACACCCAGCATGGGTATATGTAAAAATACACCCCAAAACGCATTGCCCTACTTCTCCTGAGTACGGCGATACCACATGTGTGACATTTTTTTGCAGCCTGGGTGCGCAAAGGAGCCCAATTTCCAATGAGTACTTTTAGGATTTCACGGGGCATTTTTACGCATTTAGATTCCAGACTTCTACTCATACTTTAGAGCCCCCTAAAATGCAAGGGCAGTATAAATACCCCACACGACCCCATTTTAGAAAGAAGACACCCCAAGGTATTCCATGAGGGGTATGGTGAGTTCATGTAAAATTATATTTTTTGTCACAAATTAGTGGAATATGAGACTTTGTAGAAAACAAAAATAAAAAAAATAAAATATCAATTTCCGCTAACTTGTGCAAAAAAAAAAAAAGAATTCTGTGAACTCGACATGCCCCTCACGGAATACCTTGGGGTGTATTCTTTCCAAAATGGGGTCAGTTGTGGGGTATTTATACTGCCCTGGCATTTTAGGGGCCCTAAAGCGTTAGAAGACAAATGCGTAAAAATGCCAACTTTTTCTCACAAAGTCTCCCTTTCCGCTAACTTGTGACAAAAAGTTAAATTTTTAATGAACTCACTATGCCCCTCAGGGAATACCTTGGGGTGTCTTCTTTCCAAAATGGGGTCATTTGTGGGGTGTTTGTACTGTTCTGGCATTTTGGGTGGGGCTAAATTGTGAGCAGCCCTGTAAAACCTAAAGGTACTCGTTGGAATTTGGGCCTCTTTGCGCACCCAGGCTGCAAAAAAGTGTCACTCATGTGGTATCGCCGTACTCAGGAGAAGTAGGGCAATGTGTTTTGGGATGTATTTTTACATATACCCATGTTGGGTGAGAGAAATATCTCTGTAAATTGACAACTTTGTATAAAAAAATTAAAAAGTTGTCATTTACAGAGATATTTCTCACACCCAGCATGGGTATATATAAAAATACACTCCAAAACACATTGCCCTACTTCTCCTGAGTACGGCGATACCATATGAGTGACACTTTTTTGCAGCCAAGATGCGCAAAGGGGCCCAAATTCCCATGAGTCCCTTTAGGATTTCACAGGGCATTTTTACGCATTTGGACTCTCACGGTTTAGGACCCCTAAAATGCCAGGGTAGAATAAATACCCCACAAGTGACCCTATTTTGGAAACAAGACACCCCAAGGTATTCCGTGAGGGGCATGGCGAGTTCACAAAAAAAAAAAATTTGGCACAAGTTAGCGGAAATTGATACATATATATTTTTTTTTTTACAAAGTCTCATATTCCACTAACTTGTGACAAAAAATAAAATTTTGCATGAACTCACCATACCCCTCACGGAATACCTTGGGGTGTCTTCTTTCTAAAATGGGGTCACATGTGAGGTGTTTGTACTGCCCTGGCATTTGAGGGTCTCCGCAATCATTACACGTATGGCCAGCATTAGGAGTTTCTGCTATTCTCCTTATATTGAGCATACGGGTAATGAAATTTTTTCTTTCCGTTCAGTCTCCGGGCTGAAAAAAAAAAATATGAACGGCACAGATTTTAAAAAATCTCTGCCAAAATCAGTGACTGCGGTGCAGTGGGCTGGGTGCTAACTACCTAACAAGTAGCTAACTAACTGGCGGTGATAAGGGACCCTTATGCCCCATTCACAATTCCGCAATTCTGTTTGCGGAAAGGAATTGCGGACCCATTCATTTTTATGGGGACAGACTTTGTCCCGCTCGGATCCGGAATTGCGGATCCGCAATTCCGGGTCTGCACTTCTGTTCCGCAAAAATATAGAACATGTCCTATTCTTGTCTGCAATTGCGGACAAGAAAAGGCATTTTCTATATAGTTCTGGCAATAAGCGGATCTGCTAAATGCGGAAAGCACATTGCCGATGTCCGTGTTTTGCGGATCCGTGGATCCGCAAAACACATATAGACATGTGAATAGAACCTTACAGGGGGGTAATCAGTGACAGGGGGGTGATCAGGGAGTGTATATGGGGTGATCAGGGGTTAACAAGGGGTTAATAAGTGACAGGGGGGGGGGTAGAGTGGTGCTTGGTGCTACTTTACATAGCTACCTGGTCCTCTGGTGGTCGATCCCAGCAAATGGGACCACCAGAGGACCAGGTAGCAGGTATATCAGACGCTGTTAACAAAAGCGTCTGATATACATCTTTGATGCTTTTTATTTTACATCTACAGCGATTGATCATCGCTGGCAGGCTGCAGTATAACTGCCGAGCCACGAGCTGCTGATGAGATGACGCGCAGCCACGTCAAGGAGGAACAAACCTGCCGCCGCCTGGACGCATCCGTGCGTTAGGCGGTCGGCAGGCGGTTAATTTCAAAGTGTAGATATGATTTATATTACATCTACTTTTAACCTCATGAGACATCTGGATGCTTCAATT
>JAKVIS010001770.1:0-29053 GCA_033119425.1 Bufotes viridis
CCCCCATGTCATTCTCTTCCACCTCATGTCATTCTCTCCCCCCCATGTCATTCTCTTCCCCCATGTCATTCTCTTCCCCCATGTCATTCTCCTCCCCATGTCATTTCTCTCCCCCCCATGTCATTCTCCCCCTGTCTCCCCTTGTCATTCTCTTCCCCCCCCATGTCATTCTCTCTCCCCCATGTCATTCTCTCCCCCCATGTCATTCTCTCCCCCCATGTCATTCTCTCTCCCCTCTTGTCATTCTCTCCCCTCTTGTCATTTCTCTTCCACCCTCATGTCATTCTTTCCCCCATGTCATTCTCTTCCCCCATGTCATTCTCCTCCCATTGTCATTCTCTCTCTCCCCATGTCATCTCTCCCCCCCATGTCATTCTTCCCCATGTCACTCTCCTGTCGTTTCTCCCCCCCATGTCATTCTCTCCCCAGTCATTATCTCCCCCTCTTGTCATTCTCTTCTCCCCCCATGTCATTCTCTTCCCCCCATGTCATTCTCCCCCCCATGTCATTCTCTCCCCCATGTCATTCTCTCCCCATGTCATTCTCTCCCCATGTCATTCTCTCCCCCATGTCATTCTCTCTCCCCCATGTCATTCTCTTCCCCCATGTCATTCTCTTCCCCTCATGTCATTCTTCCCCCATGTCATTCTCTCCCCCCATGTCATTCTCTTCCCCCCATGTCATTCTCTTCCCCCATGTCATTCTCTCTCTCCCCATGTCATTCTCTCCCCCTCGTCATTCTCTCTCCCTCATGTCATTCTCTCCCCCCCATGTCATTCTCTCCCCCCCATGTCATTCTCTTCCCCCATGTCATTCTCTCCCCCCATGTCATTCTCTCCCCCATGTCATTCTCTCTCCCCCCATGTCATTCTCTTCCCCCCATGTCATTCTCTCCCCCCATGTCATTCTCTCCCCCCATGTCATTCTCTCCCCCCATGTCATTCTCTCCCCCATGTCATTCTCTCCCCCATGTCATTCTCCCCCCCATGTCATTCTCTCCCCCATGTCATTCTCTCCCCCTCATGTCATTCTCTCTCCCCCATGTCATTCTCTCCCCCTCATGTCATTCTCTCCCCCTCTTGTCATTCTCTCCCCCATGTCATTCTCTTCCCCTCATGTCATTCTCTCCCCCATGTCATTCTCTTCCCCCCATGTCATTCTCTTCCCCCTCATGTCATTCTCTCCCCCACTTGTCATTCTCTCCCCCTCATGTCATTCTCTCCCCCTCATGTCATTCTCTCTCCCCCATGTCATTCTCTCTCCCCCATGTCATTCTCTCTCCCTCTTGTCATTCTCTCTCCCCTCTTGTCATTCTCTCCCCCATGTCATTCTCTCCTCCCTCTATGTCATTCTCTCTCCCCCTCATGTCATTCTCTCCCCCCCATGTCATTCTCTCCCCCATGTCATTCTCTCTCCCCCTCTTGTCATTCTCTCCCCCCCCATGTCATTCTCTCCCCCCATGTCATTCTCTCCCCCCCATGTCATTCTCTCTCCCCCTCTTGTCATTCTCTCTCCCCCTCATGTCATTCTCTCTCCCTCTTGTCATTCTCTCTCCCCCTCTTGTCATTCTCCCCCCATGTCATTCTCTCCCCCTATGTCATTCTCTTCTCCCCCATGTCATTCTCTTCCCCTCTTGTCATTCTCTCCCCTCATGTCATTCTCTCCCCCTATGTCATTCTCTTCCCCCATGTCATTCTCTCCCCCTCATGTCATTCTCTCCCCCTCATGTCATTCTCTCCCCCATGTCATTCTCTCCCCCCATGTCATTCTCTTCCCCCCATGTCATTCTCTTCCCTCCCCATGTCATTCTCTCCCCCCATGTCATTCTCTCCCCCATGTCATTCTCTCCCCCCCATGTCATTCTCTTCCCCCCATGTCATTCTCTCCCCCCATGTCATTCTCTTCCCCCCATGTCATTCTCTTCCCCCCTATGTCATTCTCTTCCCCCTTGTCATTCTCTCCCTCTTGTCATTCTCTCCCCCTCATGTCATTCTCTCTCCCTCATGTCATTCTCTCCCCCATGTCATTCTCTCCCCCCATGTCATTCTCTCTCCCCCCATGTCATTCTCTCCCCCTCATGTCATTCTCTCCCCCCTTGTCATTCTCTTCCCACCCCCTTGTCATTCTCTTCCCCCTCTTGTCATTCTCTTCCACCCCCATGTCATTCTCTCCCCCATGTCATTCTCTCCCCCTCTTGTCATTCTCTCCCCCATGTCATTCTCTCCCCCCTTGTCATTCTCTTCCCCCCCATGTCATTCTCTCTCCCCCATGTCATTCTCTTCCCCCTCATGTCATTCTCTCTCCCCCATGTCATTCTCTCCCCCTATGTCATTCTCTTCCCCTCATGTCATTCTCTCCCCCTCTATCATTTATCTCCCCCTTGTCATTCTCTCTCCCCCTCTTGTCATTCTCTCCCCCCTTGTCATTCTCTTCCACCCCTCTTGTCATTCTCTCTCCCCATGTTATTCTCTTCCCCCATGTCATGCTCTCCCCCCATGTCATTCTCTCCCCCCCATGTCATTCTCTCTCCCCCATGTCATTCTCTCCCCCCATGTCATTCTCTTCCCCAGTCATTCTCTCCCCCTATGTCATTCTCCTCCCCTCTTGTCATTCTCTTCCCCCCATGTCATTTCTTCCCCCCATGTCATTCTCTCCTCCCCCCATGTCATTCTCTCCCCCTCATGTCATTCTCTCCCCCCATGTCATTCTCTCCCCCCATGTCATTCTCTCCCCCATGTCATTCTCCCCCCCATGTCATTCTCTTCCCATCCCCATGTCATTCTCTCCCCCATGTCATTCTCTCCCCCATGTCATTCTCTCCCCCCCATGTCATTCTCTCCCCCCATGTCATTCTCTCCCCCTCTTGTCATTCTCTTCCACCCTCATGTCATTCTCTCCCCCCATGTCATTCTTTCCCCCCTATGTCATTCTCTCCCCCCTCATGTCATTCTCTCCCCCCATGTCATTCTCTTCCCATCCCCATGTCATTCTCTCCCCTCATGTCATTCTCTCCCCCCCATGTCATTCTCTCCCCTCATGTCATTCTCTCCCCCCATGTCATTCTCTCCCCCTTGTCATTCTCTTCCCCCTCTTGTCATTCTCTCTCCCCCATGTCATTCTCTCCCCCCATGTCATTCTCTCCCCCCATGTCATTCTCTCCCCCCATGTCATTCTCTCCCCCCCATGTCATTCTCTCCCCCATGTCATTCTCTCCCCCCATGTCATTTCTCCCCCCATGTCATTCTCTTCCCATCCCCTTGTCATTCTCTCCCCCTCTTGTCATTCTCTCCCCCCCATGTCATTCTCTTCCCCCTCATGTCATTCTCTCCCCCCCATGTCATTCTTTCTCTCCCCATGTCATTCTCTCCCCCTTGTCATTCTCTCCCCCCATGTCATTCTCTCTCCCTCATGTCATTCTCTCTCCCCCTCATGTCATTCTCTTCCCCCCATGTCATTCTCTTCCCCCCCATGTCATTCTCTCCCCCTCATGTCATTCTCTCTCCCCATGTCATTCTCTCTCCCCCATGTCATTCTCTCTCCCCCATGTCATTCTCCCCTATGTCATTCTCTCCCCCTCATGTCATTCTCTCCCCCATGTCATTCTCTCTCTCCCCATGTCATTCTCTCTCCCCCATGTCATTCTCTCCCCCCATGTCATTCTCTCCCCCCATGTCATTCTCTCCCCTCATTGTCATTCTCTCCCCCATGTCATTCTCTCCCCCCATGTCATTCTGTTCCCCCATGTCATTCTCTTCCCCCATGTCATTCTCTTCCCCCCATGTCATTCTCTCTCCCCATGTCATTCTCTCCACCCTCATGTCATTCTCTCCCCCATGTCATTCTCTTCCTCCCCATGTCATTCTCTCCCCCCCATGTCATTCTCTCCCCCCATGTCATTCTCTCCCCCCTCATGTCATTCTCTTCCCCCCATGTCATTCTCTCCCCCTTGTCATTCTCTTCCCCTCCATGTCATTCTCTCCCCCATGTCATTCTCTCCCCCCATGTCATTCTCTCCACCCCCCATGTCATTCTCTCCCCCCCATGTCATTCTCTCCACCCTCATGTCATTCTCTCTCACCCCCATGTCATTCTCTTCCCCCCATGTCATTCTCTCTCCCCCCATGTCATTCTCTCCCCCCATGTCATTGTTATGGGGGGGATCTCTAGATGAAGGCACTAATGGGGAGGATCTCTGGCAAGTGGCACTAATGGGGGATCTCTGGAGTGGCAACTAATGGGGGGATCTCTGGAATGGCACTAATAGAGAGGATCTCTGCAGATGGCACTAATGGGGATCTCTGGATGACACTAATAGAGAGGGATCTCTGAATGAGACACTAATGAGAGATCTCTGAATGACACTAATAGGGGACTCTCTGGAATGGCACTAATGGGGGATCTCTAGATGAAACTATGGGGGTCTCTAGATGACACTAATAGAGGATCTCTGAATGAAACTATAGAGGTCTCTGGAATGACACTAATAGAGGGATCTCTGAGATGAAACTATGGGGGTCTCTGGATGACACTAATAGGGAGATCTCTAGATGAACACTATAGAGAGTCTCTGACAGATGACACCCTAATAGAGAGATCTCTGAATGACACTAATAGAGATCTCTGGAATGACACTAATAGAGAGGATCTCTGGGAACATGACACTAATGGAGATCTCTAGATGACACTAATGGAGGATCTCTAGATGACACTAATGGGAGATCTCTGGATGACACTAATGGAGGATCTCTGGATGACACTAATAGAGGGATCTCTGGATGACACTGTGGGAGATCTCTAGATGACACTGTGAGAGGATCTCTGGATGACACTGTGGGGATCTCTGGATGACACTGTGGGAGATCTCTGAATGACACTGTGGGAGATCTCTAGATGACACTGTAGAGGATCTCTGAATGACACTGTAGGGGATCTCTGGATGACACTGTGAGGGATCTCTGGATGACACTGTGAGGGATCTCTGAATGACACTGTAGAGATCTCTGGATGACACTGTGAGAGATCTCTAGATGACACTGTGGAGATCTCTGGATGACACTGTAGAGGATCTCTAGATGACACTGTAGAGATCTCTGGATGACACTGTGAGAGGATCTCTGAATGACACTGTAGGGATCTCTAGATGACACTGTAGAGGATCTCTAGATGACACTGTAGAGATCTCTGAGATGACACTGTAGAGGATCTCTAGATGACACTAGTAGAGGATCTCTGAGATGACACTAATGAGAGATCTCTAGATGACACTAATAGAGATCTCTGGATGACACTAATAGAGATCTCTGGATGACACTAATAGAGATCTCTAGATGACACTAATGAGAGATCTCTGAGATGACACTGTAGAGGATCTCTGAGATGACACTGTGAGAGATCTCTGAATGACACTGTAGAGATCTCTAGATGACACTGTAGAGGATCTCTAGATGACACTGTAGAGATCTCTGGATGACACTGTGGGAGATCTCTGGATGACACTGTAGGAGATCTCTAGATGACACTGTAGAGGATCTCTGGATGACACTGTAGAGGGATCTCTGGATGACACTGTGGGGGATCTCTGGATGACACTGTAGGGATCTCTGAGATGACACTGTGGGAGATCTCTGGATGACACTGTAGGGGATCTCTGAATGACACTGTAGGAGATCTCTAGATGACACTGTAGGGATCTCTGGATGACACTGTGGGGATCTCTGGATGACACTGTGAGAGATCTCTGAGATGACACTGTAGGGATCTCTAGATGACACTGTAGGGGATCTCTGGATGACACTGTGGAGGATCTCTGAGATGACACTGTGGGGATCTCTGGATGACACTGTAGGGGATCTCTGGAGATGACACTGTGAGAGATCTCTGGATCGACACTGTAGGGGATCTCTGGATGACACTGTAGGGATCTCTGGATGACACTGTAGGAGATCTCTAGATGACACTGTAGAGGATCTCTGGATGACACTGTAGAGATCTCTGGATGACACTGTAGAGATCTCTGGATGACACTGTAGGGATCTCTAGATGACACTGTGAGGGATCTCTAGATGACACTGTGAGAGGATCTCTAGATGACACTGATGGGAGATCTCTAGATGACACTAATAGAGGATCTCTAGATGACACTAATAGAGATCTCTGGATGACACTAATGAGGAGATCTCTAGATGACACTGTAGAGATCTCTAGATGACACTGTAGAGATCTCTAGATGACACTGTAGAGATCTCTAGATGACACTAATAGAGATCTCTAGACTGACACTGTAGAGATCTCTAGATGACACTAATAGAGATCTCTGAGATGAACACTGTAGAGATCTCTGAGATGACACTAATAGAGGGATCTCTGGATGACACTAATAGAGGATCTCTAGATAACACTAATAGGGGATCTCTAGATGACACTAATGGGGATCTCTAGATGACACTGATGGAGATCTCTGGATGACACTAATAGGGATCTCTGGATGACACTAATGAGGGATCTCTGGATGACACTAATGGAGAGATCTCTGGATGACACTAATGGAGGATCTCTGGATGACACTAATAGGGGATCTCTGGATGACACTAATGGGGGATCTCTGGATGACACTGTAGGAGATCTCTAGATGACACTAGTAGGGGATCTCTGGATGACACTGTAGGAGATCTCTGGATGACACTGTAGGGGATCTCTGGATGACACTGTAGAGGATCTCTGGATGACACTGTGAGAGATCTCTGGATGACACTGTAGGGGATCTCTAGATGACACTGTAGAGATCTCTGAGATGACACTGTAGGAGATCTCTGGATGACACTGTAGAGGATCTCTAGATGACACTGTAGAGATCTCTGGATGACACTGTAGAGATCTCTGAATGACACTGTAGAAGATCTCTAGATGACACTGTAGAGATCTCTGAGATGACACTGTAGAGATCTCTGGATGACACTGTAGAGATCTCTAGAATGACACTGTAGGAGATCTCTGGATGACACTGTAGGGGATCTCTGGATGACACTGTAGAGATCTCTAGATGACACTGTGAGGGATCTCTAGATGACACTGTGGGGATCTCTGGATGACACTGTGGGGATCTCTGGATGACACTGTAGGGATCTCTGGATGACACTGTGGGGATCTCTGGATGACACTGTGAGGGATCTCTGGATGACACTGTGAGGATCTCTGGATGACACTGTGGGAGATCTCTGGATGACACTGTGGAGGATCTCTGGATGACACTGTGGGGATCTCTGGATGACACTGTGGGGATCTCTGGATGACACTGTGGGGATCTCTGGATGACACTGTGGGGATCTCTGGATGACACTGTGGGAGATCTCTGGATGACACTGTAGAGGATCTCTGGATGACACTGTGGGGATCTCTGGATGACACTGTGGGGATCTCTGGATGACACTGTAGAGGATCTCTGGATGACACTGTAGAGGATCTCTGGATGACACTGTAGGGGATCTCTGGATGACACTGTGGGGATCTCTGGATGACACTGTGAGGGATCTCTGGATGACACTGTAGGGGATCTCTGGATGACACTGTGGGGATCTCTGGATGACACTGTGGGGGATCTCTGGATGACACTGTAGGGGATCTCTGGATGACACTGTGGAGGATCTCTGGATGACACTGTGGGGATCTCTGGATGACACTGTGAGAGATCTCTGGATGACACTGTGGGGATCTCTGGATGACACTGTGGGGATCTCTGGATGACACTGTGGGGATCTCTGGATGACACTGTAGGGGATCTCTGGATGACACTGTGGGGATCTCTGGATGACACTGTGGGGATCTCTGGATGACACTGTGGGGATCTCTGGATGACACTGTGGAGGATCTCTGGATGACACTGTGGGGATCTCTGGATGACACTGTAGGGGATCTCTGGATGACACTGTGGGAGATCTCTGGATGACACTGTAGGGGATCTCTGGATGACACTGTGGGGATCTCTGGATGACACTGTGGAGATCTCTGGATGACACTGTGGGGATCTCTGGATGACACTGTAGGGATCTCTGGATGACACTGTGAGAGATCTCTGAGATGACACTGTAGAGGATCTCTGGATGACACTGTAGAGATCTCTAGATGACACTGTAGAGATCTCTGGATGACACTAATAGAGGATCTCTAGATGACACTGTAGAGATCTCTGGATGACACTGTAGGGATCTCTAGATGACACTAGTGGAGATCTCTGGATGACACTGTAGAGATCTCTGGATGACACTGTGGGAGATCTCTGGATGACACTGATGGAGGATCTCTGAGATGACACTAGTAGAGGATCTCTGGATGACACTAGTGGGAGATCTCTGGATGACACTAATGGGGATCTCTGGATGACACTGATGGGGATCTCTGGATGACACTGTGGGGATCTCTGGATGACACTGTGGGGATCTCTGGATGACACTAATGGAGGATCTCTGGATGACACTGTAGGGGATCTCTGGATGACACTAATGAGAGATCTCTGGATGACACTAATAGGGGATCTCTGGATGACACTGATGGGGATCTCTGGATGACACTGTGGGAGATCTCTGGATGACACTGTGGGGATCTCTGGATGACACTGTGGGGATCTCTGGATGACACTGTGGGGATCTCTGGATGACACTGTGGGGATCTCTGGATGACACTGTAGGGATCTCTGGATGACACTGTAGAGGATCTCTGGATGACACTATGAGGGATCTCTGGATGACACTGTAGAGATCTCTGGATGACACTGTAGGGGATCTCTGGATGACACTGTAGAGATCTCTGGATGACACTGTGAGGGATCTCTGGATGACACTGTGGGGATCTCTGGATGACACTGTAGGGATCTCTGGATGACACTAATGGGGATCTCTGGATGACACTAATAGGGAGATCTCTGGATGACACTGTGGGGATCTCTGGATGACACTATGGGGGATCTCTGGATGACACTGTGGGGGATCTCTGGATGACACTGTGGGGGATCTCTGGCTGACACTGTCAGGGGGCTATGTGGATGACACATATATAGCATATTATGCTATATACGTGTCATTCACAGACCCCCATAGTGCCATCATAGTGTGTGTGGGGGGGGGCAGTTTACACTCGCAGGGGCCGGTGTAGCTTGACTCTTTCATACACCGGCCTCACAGCTCCTATACACTATTGAGGTAAACCTAACCTCTATTAATGTGGCCGGAATTACTAACTATTGATGCGCAGTCTCCCTCAGGTCAGGCGCTCAGTCCCTCCATGCTCCCGCCCTGCGCGCCTTCTACATTCATAAAAGTGGGCGGAGCCGGCAGGAGGGACGTGAGGTGCTGGGAGGAATCGGGCAGCTTCAGCTCTCAGTTCCTCCATGCACCTCATGTCCCTCCTGCCGCTCCGCCCACTTTTATGAATGAAGACAGGCAGGGCAGGAGGAGCATGGAGGGACTGAGCGCCTGACCTGAGGGAGACTGCGCATCAATAGTTAGTAATTCTGGCCACATTAATAGAGGTTAGGTTTACCTCAATAGTGTATAGGAGCTGCCGGACCGGAACTTCCGGTATCGGCAGCGGTATCGTGACATCACCGTCATGTGATCAGTGCAGGGGGTGTGGCTCGTGGATCACCTCTTATCCAATCCAGTGCTGAGCCACGCCCCCTGCACTGATCACATGACGGTGACATCACCCCAGGTCCTTAGGGTTGTCCACGGTTCGGGTTCAATGAAGCATTCCCTTATGGATTCCAAATGCCGTTACGGTCCGCGGTAGCGGAATCCATAACAGGAGGCTACGATAACCCGAACCCGAACTTTGGACGCTGAACCAAAAATAGAAGTTCGCTCAACTCTAATCACAATGCCGACATAAAGACACGCTCCTGCCCGCCTTTACCACAACATAAAGAGAATACAGGAGGCGATGCTCACCACCATCAGCCCGACAGGACACACCCCTCACCATCTTCACCGGACATGAAGAGAACACAGGACACGCCCCTCACCATCTTCACCGGACATAAAGAGAACACAGGACACGCCCCTCACCCCCTGTATACTGCTCTGTGGTCCTGGCTGATAACAGAGAGAAGAGCGGTGACTACCAGCCATACACACCTGACCTGGGTCTTCTCTGCAGCTCTTATATTCCTATAGGTAAAGGACCTGCGATGATGTCACAGTCATGTGATCAGTTCATAAGGGGCGGAGCTCAGCATCACAGATTATACTGATTGGTAGGTAACAGACCTGTAAAGATGTCACAGTCATGTGATCAGTCCATAAGGGGCGGAGCCCAGCATCACAGATTATACTGATTGGTAGGTAAAAGACCTGTAATGATGTCACAGTCATGTGATCAGTCACATGAGGGGCGGAGCTCAGCATTGCAGATTAGATTATGCTGCAGACAAAGGGTAGAAGAGAAAAGAGGGCGGCACTCACCACTTGGTAAAATGGTAACCTTTATTCGTCCATTATGGGCATTACGGCAGGGGTAGACAAACTTTCCTGCAATCAAATGCGCCTCCTCAGGCCTGTGACCGGTGAGATTATACTGCGGGTAAAGGACCTGTGATGATAAATCACATGAGGGGCGGAGCTCAGCATTACAGATCATATTAATTGGTAGGTAAAGGACCTGTGATGATGTCACAATCATGTGATCAGTCACATGAGGGGCGGAGCTCAGCATTACAGATCATATTAATTGGTAGGTAAAGGACCTGTGATGATGTCACAGTCATGTGATCAGTCACATGAGGGGTAGAGCTCAGCAGGGTATATCACAGGGAGCCTCACTTTTTGGCACTCCAGCTGCTGTGAAACTACAACTCCCAGCATGCACAGTTCAGCCTTATTTACATGTCCGTGTACAAATCCATGACCAGGGTTCAGTGAAGGGGCCTACTAAAGGGAATGACAGAGTGGAATGCCCATAGAGAATAATGGGAATGTAATATTTGTATTAGAGACAATACCATTGGACGTATGTAATAAATACAGTAGTTAGCAGACATACTCTCTTAACTCGTGGGATTATTTAATGTTCAGAATAAGTGGGATTATCACTGGTTTCTATGGAATGCCCATAGACTATAATGGGAAGTAAAGTTGCTGTGGCCAGTGGCAACACCCAAAAACTACCAAAAGAATGAATGTGGTGCACTACCCGTGGTATAGCCTCAATACCATGTGCAAATGTAAATAAAAATGGTGAAAAGTGGGAGGCACTCTGCTTACAACTGAGGTATATGGAGAGATGAAAATGCTGCGCTATATGGCGCTTTGCTAAATTCAATGTCATTTTATTAAAAATAGATAAAACCATAAAAATCCGTGCAATATTCAAACCATTACTGATAACAAAAATATAATGTGCATAGATTGTAGATGGCGATATAACCCTTGTGAAAATCGATCCGCCGTATATGTCCACAGTATGCAATTCAATGAACCAAACTGGATAGTATTTTGGTTATGTCCACAAGGTAGGAGAATGTTTCACTCCCAAAGCATGCAAGTTCAAAATGCTACCATTAGTGTGGCTCTTACAGGTGACCTGAAGGTAGCCTATTAATAATATCCTTAGCGATTAACTCCGTGTTCAAGTATAAATTCAGTGTCCCAAATTTTGTGTTCCTTCACTAGGGCATAGCAAATTGCATAGAACCATTCATGTATGTATTATAGCAAAAATTGCTACGTTACCACCAACTTGTATGTGCCCGGTATCCTTCTTCTCCTTGGCGTCCGCTCTGCGTATATGCCAGGACCTGCCGCGGCGTCCCACGTGGTCCCTCCGTCAGCAGTGGCGTCCCACGTGATGGTGGCTGTGGCGTCTGATAGGTCAAGCCTCTCCTCTATTGTAAACCGGCACAACTTATTGGAATGTTGTTCTCTTAGGATAATTGCTGATTTTCCATGTGATCGCAAATCAATGTATTAGGCGTCTTCCTCACTTAATAAGCCAAACGCGTTTCGGGGCAACCTTATCTCTGGCCCCTTCATCAGTGGTTGTCTAGTGAGGAAAAAGTCGGCGTCTTTTACAGGTCATCCTTGACTCCCAATGTATACTGGGAAAATACTCAAAACCTGGTGGCTCATTCCAGTTTCACCTGATTCCATTCCCATATAGAGCTGATTTTTTTTTGTTCCTCCTCTCTGTATCATCATATAATGTCAATATGACCATGATATATCAATGTTATAACTATGTCAGGTCAATATATACTAAAAATCAATGAATTAATATATAAATATCTGAATCTTCTGCTTATTACCAAAAAGATGTGGATCACGGCCTATCTTAAGAGTGCTGTAATCGCAGGAGATGGATCTAGATGTTAAATATAAGTATGGGGGTCAAGGTCCAAAAAGGGAGGAGGGGTCGGGGTGTTGATAAACAACCAGACCACGATCCCTCATCCCCTCAAGGGCCCAGACCCCATCTATAGGAAACCAAAAAGCTCCATTTCCGCGTTCAGTCCCCTTGGGATCAGAGAGTCGAACTCAAATATCCTTCTCCTCTCCGTTCTCGACATATGTGCAACATGATATCCCCCCCCCCCCCCGCCATGGCCTCTTCACCTCCTCTATTGCTGTAAATGAGGGACTAGAAGGGTCACTCCCATGTGCCTCTTAGTAATGCCGTTTTCCTGATATGCTCTGCTACTCTGTCTTTCCGAGCCCCTTTAGTCCGACCTATGTATTGTCGCTGACAAGGACACGGAGGTAGATAGATAACATCTGTTGAATGGCAGGTGAGACCTTCTTTATGTCCATAATAAACGGATTCTGTGTTGATTTTATGTTTGTGATTTTTCTTGGAAGGGGATTGTTTCTACAGCAAACACACTTCCCACATGTATAGAAACCTTCGAATGTGAGCCAGTTATCATTAGGCCTACAATTTTTGTTTTTCACAGAGGGGGCTATTTTTATCCCTAAATTTGGAGCTTTCGTATATGTAATTTTTGGAGTGGTTGTTATAATAGTTCCCAATATTTTATCTTCCAATAGATATCTCCAATGGCTTCTGATGATTGTTTCTATTGGATTATAGTGGGTATTAAAGGGGAGAAGGAGAAATAATGAGAATGATACTCCCCTTTAATACCCACTATAATCCAATAGAAACAATCATCAGAAGCCATTGGAGATATCTATTGGAAGATAAAATATTGGGAACTATTATAACAACGTGATGTGATAAGAGTAGAGGAGGAGTCCTGTGAGGATCGGAGATTACATGTGGGGGTGTATCAGGAGGTCAGAGATGTACGGGGGGGGGGCAGGATGTGATAAGAGTAGAGGAGGAGTCCTGTGAGGATCGGAGATTACATGTGGGGGTGTATCAGGAGGTCAGAGATGTACGGGGGCAGGATGTGATAAGAGTAGAGGAGGAGTCCTGTGAGGATCGGAGATTACATGTGGGGGTGTATCAGGAGGTCAGAGATGTACGGGGGGCAGGATGTGATAAGAGTAGAGGAGGAGTCCTGTGAGGATCGGAGATTACATGTGGGGGTGTATCAGGAGGTCAGAGATGTGCGGGGGGGCAGGATGTGATAAGAGTAGAGGAGGAGTCCTGTGAGGATCGGAGATTACATGTGGGGTGTATCAGGAGGTCAGAGATGTACGGGGGGCAGGATGTGATAAGAGTAGAGGAGGAGTCCTGTGAGGATCGGAGATTACATGTGGGGGTGTATCAGGAGGTCAGAGATGTACGGGGGGCAGGATGTGATAAGAGTAGAGGAGGAGTCCTGTGAGGATCGGAGATTACATGTGGGGTGTATCAGGAGGTCAGAGATGTACGGGGGGGCAGGATGTGATAAGAGTAGAGGAGGAGTCCTGTGAGGATCGGAGATTACATGTGGGGGTGTATCAGGAGGTCAGAGATGTACGGGGGCAGGATGTGATAAGAGTAGAGGAGGAGTCCTGTGAGGATCAGAGATTACATGTGGGGTGTATCAGGAGGTCAGAGATGTACGGGGGGGCAGGATGTGATAAGAGTAGAGGAGGAGTCCTGTGAGGATCGGAGATTACATGTGGGGTGTATCAGGAGGTCAGAGATGTATGGGGGGGCAGGATGTGATAAGAGTAGAGGAGGAGTCCTGTGAGGATCGGAGATTACATGTGGGGGTGTATCAGGAGGTCAGAGATGTACGGGGGCAGGATGTGATAAGAGTAGAGGAGGAGTCCTGTGAGGATCGGAGATTACATGTGGGGGTGTATCAGGAGGTCAGAGATGTACGGGGGGGCAGGATGTGATAAGAGTAGAGGAGGAGTCCTGTGAGGATCGGAGATTACATGTGGGGGTGTATCAGGAGGTCAGAGATGTACGGGGGCAGGATGTGATAAGAGTAGAGGAGGAGTCCTGTGAGGATCGGAGATTACATGTGGGGGTGTATCAGGAGGTCAGAGATGTACGGGGGGCAGGATGTGATAAGAGTAGAGGAGGAGTCCTGTGAGGATCGGAGATTACATGTGGGGGTGTATCAGGAGGTCAGAGATGTACGGGGAGGCAGGATGTGATAAGAGTAGAGGAGGAGTCCTGTGAGGATCGGAGATTACATGTGGGGGTGTATCAGGAGGTCAGAGATGTACAGGGGGGCAGGATGTGATAAGAGTAGAGGAGGAGTCCTGTGAGGATCGGAGATTACATGTGGGGGTGTATCAGGAGGTCAGAGATGTACGGGGGGCAGGATGTGATAAGAGTAGAGGAGGAGTCCTGTGAGGATCGGAGATTACATGTGGGGGTGTATCAGGAGGTCAGAGATGTACAGGGGGGCAGGATGTGATAAGAGTAGAGGAGGAGTCCTGTGAGGATCGGAGATTACATGTGGGGGTGTATCAGGAGGTCAGAGATGTACAGGGGGCAGGATGTGATAAGAGTAGAGGAGGAGTCCTGTGAGGATCGGAGATTACATGTGGGGGTGTATCAGGAGGTCAGAGATGTACGGGGGCAGGATGTGATAAGAGTAGAGGAGGAGTCCTGTGAGGATCAGAGATTACATGTGGGGGTGTATCAGGAGGTCAGAGATGTACGGGGGCAGGATGTGATAAGAGTAGAGGAGGAGTCCTGTGAGGATCGGAGATTACATGTGGGGGTGTATCAGGAGGTCAGAGATGATGCAGGGGGCAGGATGTGATAAGAGTAGAGGAGGAGTCCTGTGAGGATCGGAGATTACATGTGGGGTGTATCAGGAGGTCAGAGATGTACAGGGGGCAGGATGTGATAAGAGTAGAGGAGGAGTCCTGTGAGGATCGGAGATTACATGTGGGGGTGTATCAGGAGGTCAGAGATGTACGGGAGGCAGGATGTGATAAGAGTAGAGGAGGAGTCCTGTGAGGATCGGAGATTACATGTGGGGTGTATCAGGAGGTCAGAGATGTACGGGGGGCAGGATGTGATAAGAGTAGAGGAGGAGTCCTGTGAGGATCGGAGATTACATGTGGGGTGTATCAGGAGGTCAGAGATGTACGGGGGCAGGATGTGATAAGAGTAGAGGAGAGTCCTGTGAGGATCGGAGATTACATGTGGGGGTGTATCAGGAGGTCAGAGATGTACGGGGGGCAGGATGTGATAAGAGTAGAGGAGGAGTCCTGTGAGGATCGGAGATTACATGTGGGGGTGTATCAGGAGGTCAGAGATGTACGGGGGCAGGATGTGATAAGAGTAGAGGAGGAGTCCTGTGAGGATCGGAGATTACATGTGGGGGTGTATCAGGAGGTCAGAGATGTACGGGAGGCAGGATGTGATAAGAGTAGAGGAGGAGTCCTGTGAGGATCGGAGATTACATGTGGGGGTGTATCAGGAGGTCAGAGATGTACGGGGGCAGGATGTGATAAGAGTAGAGGAGGAGTCCTGTGAGGATCGGAGATTACATGTGGGGTGTATCAGGAGGTCAGAGATGTACAGGGGGCAGGATGTGATAAGAGTAGAGGAGGAGTCCTGTGAGGATCGGAGATTACATGTGGGGGTGTATCAGGAGGTCAGAGATGTACGGGGGGCAGGATGTGATAAGAGTAGAGGAGGAGTCCTGTGAGGATCGGAGATTACATGTGGGGGTGTATCAGGAGGTCAGAGATGTACGGGGGGCAGGATGTGATAAGAGTAGAGGAGGAGTCCTGTGAGGATCGGAGATTACATGTGGGGTGTATCAGGAGGTCAGAGATGTACAGGGGGGCAGGATGTGATAAGAGTAGAGGAGGAGTCCTGTGAGGATCGGAGATTACATGTGGGGGTGTATCAGGAGGTCAGAGATGTACGGGGGCAGGATGTGATAAGAGTAGAGGAGGAGTCCTGTGAGGATCGGAGATTACATGTGGGGGTGTATCAGGAGGTCAGAGATGTACAGGGGGGCAGGATGTGATAAGAGTAGAGGAGGAGTCCTGTGAGGATCGGAGATTACATGTGGGGGTGTATCAGGAGGTCAGAGATGTACGGGGGGGCAGGATGTGATAAGAGTAGAGGAGGAGTCCTGTGAGGATCGGAGATTACATGTGGGAGTGTATCAGGAGGTCAGAGATGTACGGGGGGCAGGATGTGATAAGAGTAGAGGAGGAGTCCTGTGAGGATCGGAGATTACATGTGGGGGTGTATCAGGAGGTCAGAGATGTACGGGAGGCAGGATGTGATAAGAGTAGAGGAGGAGTCCTGTGAGGATCGGAGATTACATGTGAGGGTGTATCAGGAGGTCAGAGATGTACGGGGGGCAGGATGTGATAAGAGTAGAGGAGGAGTCCTGTGAGGATCGGAGATTACATGTGGGGTGTATCAGGAGGTCAGAGATGTACAGGGAGGCAGGATGTGATAAGAGTAGAGGAGGAGTCCTGTGAGGATCGGAGATTACATGTGGGGGTGTATCAGGAGGTCAGAGATGTACAGGGGGGCAGGATGTGATAAGAGTAGAGGAGGAGTCCTGTGAGGATCGGAGATTACATGTGGGGGTGTATCAGGAGGTCAGAGATGTACGGGGGGGCAGGATGTGATAAGAGTAGAGGAGGAGTCCTGTGAGGATCGGAGATTACATGTGGGGGTGTATCAGGAGGTCAGAGATGTACGGGGGGGCAGGATGTGATAAGAGTAGAGGAGGAGTCCTGTGAGGATCGGAGATTACATGTAGGGGTGTATCAGGAGGTCAGAGATGTACGGGGGCAGGATGTGATAAGAGTAGAGGAGGAGTCCTGTGAGGATCGGAGATTACATGTGGGGGTGTATCAGGAGGTCAGAGATGTACGGGAGGGCAGGATGTGATAAGAGTAGAGGAGGAGTCCTGTGAGGATCGGAGATTACATGTGGGGGTGTATCAGGAGGTCAGAGATGTACTGGGGGGCAGGATGTGATAAGAGTAGAGGAGGAGTCCTGTGAGGATCGGAGATTACATGTGGGGGTGTATCAGGAGGTCAGAGATGTACAGGGGGGCAGGATGTGATAAGAGTAGAGGAGGAGTCCTGTGAGGATCGGAGATTACATGTGGGGGTGTATCAGGAGGTCAGAGATGTGCGAGGGGGCAGGATGTGATAAGAGTAGAGGAGGAGTCCTGTGAGGATCGGAGATTACATGTGGGGGTGTATCAGGAGGTCAGAGATGTACGAGGGGCAGGATGTGATAAGAGTAGAGGAGGAGTCCTGTGAGGATCGGAGATTACATGTGGGGGTGTATCAGGAGGTCAGAGATGTGCAGAGGGGCAGGATGTGATAAGAGTAGAGGAGGAGTCCTGTGAGGATCGGAGATTACATGTGGGGGTGTATCAGGAGGTCAGAGATGTGACGGGGGGCAGGATGTGATAAGAGTAGAGGAGGAGTCCTGTGAGGATCGGAGATTACATGTGGGGGTGTATCAGGAGGTCAGAGATGTCGGAGGGGCAGGATGTGATAAGAGTAGAGGAGGAGTCCTGTGAGGATCGGAGATTACATGTGAGGAGTGTATCAGGAGGTCAGAAGATGTACGAGGGGGCAGGATGTGATAAGAGTAGAGGAGGAGTCCTGTGAGGATCGGAGATTACATGTGGGAGTGTATCAGGAGGTCAGAGATGTACGGGAGGCAGGATGTGATAAGAGTAGAGGAGGAGTCCTGTGAGGATCGGAGATTACATGTGGGGAGTGTATCAGGAGGTCAGAGATGTACGGGAGGCAGGATGTGATAAGAGTAGAGGAGGAGTCCTGTGAGGATCGGAGATTACATGTGAGGAGTGTATCAGGAGGTCAGAGATGTACAGGAGGGCAGGATGTGATAAGAGTAGAGGAGGAGTCCTGTGAGGATCGGAGATTACATGTGGGGGTGTATCAGGAGGTCAGAGATGTGCGAGGGGGGCAGGATGTGATAAGAGTAGAGGAGGAGTCCTGTGAGGATCGGAGATTACATGTGAGGGTGTATCAGGAGGTCAGAGATGTACGGGAGGCAGGATGTGATAAGAGTAGAGGAGGAGTCCTGTGAGGATCGGAGATTACATGTGGGGAGTGTATCAGGAGGTCAGAGATGTACGGGGGGGCAGGATGTGATAAGAGTAGAGGAGGAGTCCTGTGAGGATCGGAGATTACATGTGGGGGTGTATCAGGAGGTCAGAGATGTACGGGGGGCAGGATGTGATAAGAGTAGAGGAGGAGTCCTGTGAGGATCGGAGATTACATGTGGGAGTGTATCAGGAGGTCAGAAGATGTACTGAGAGGGGCAGGATGTGATAAGAGTAGAGGAGAGTCCTGTGAGGATCGGGAGATTACATGTGGGGAGTGTATCAGGAGGTCAGAGATGTACAGAGAGGGCAGGATGTGATAAGAGTAGAGGAGGAGTCCTGTGAGGATCGGAGATTACATGTGAGGGTGTATCAGGAGGTCAGAGATGTACGGAGGGGCAGGATGTGATAAGAGTAGAGGAGGAGTCCTGTGAGGATCGGAGATTACATGTAGGGGGTGTATCAGGAGGTCAGAGATGTACGGGGAGGCAGGATGTGATAAGAGTAGAGGAGGAGTCCTGTGAGGATCGGAGATTACATGTGAGGGTGTATCAGGAGGTCAGAGATGTACGGGGGGCAGGATGTGATAAGAGTAGAGGAGGAGTCCTGTGAGGATCGGAGATTACATGTGAGGGGTGTATCAGGAGGTCAGAGATGTATGGAGGGCAGGATGTGATAAGAGTAGAGGAGGAGTCCTGTGAGGATCGGAGATTACATGTGAGGAGTGTATCAGGAGGTCAGAGATGTGTGGAGGGCAGGATGTGATAAGAGTAGAGGAGGAGTCCTGTGAGGATCGGAGATTACATGTGGGGGTGTATCAGGAGGTCAGAGATGTACGGAGGGGGCAGGATGTGATAAGAGTAGAGGAGGAGTCCTGTGAGGATCGGAGATTACATGTGAGGGTGTATCAGGAGGTCAGAGATGTGCGAGGGGGATGATGATAGAGTAGGAGGAGTCCTGTGAGGATCGGAGATTACATGTGGGGGTGTATCAGGAGGTCAGAGATGTACGAGGGGCAGGATGTGATAAGAAGTAGAGGAGGAGTCCTGTGAGATCGGAGAGATTACATGTGAGGGTGTATCAGGAGGTCAGAGATGCAGGGGGGCAGGATGTGATAAGAGTAGAGGAGGAGTCCTGTGAGGATCAGGAGATTACATGTGGGGGTGTATCAGGAGGTCAGAGATGTGCAGGGGGCAGGATGTGATAAGAGTAGGAGGGAGTCCTGTGAGATCGGAGATTACATGTGGAGTGTATCAGGAGGTCAGAGATGCACGGGAGGCAGGATGTGATAAGAGTAGAGGAGGAGTCCTGGAGGATCGGAGATTACATGTGAAGTGTATCAGGAGGTCAGAGATGCGCGGAGGCAGGATGTGATAAGAGTAGAGGAGAGAGTCCTGTGAGGATCGGAGATTACATGTGAGGGTGTATCAGGAGGTCAGAGATGTGCAGAGAGGCAGGATGTGATAAGAGTAAGAGGAGGAGTCCTGTGAGGATGGAGATTACATGTGAGGGAGTGTATCAGGAGTCAGAGATGTCTGAGAGGAGGCAGGATGTGATAAGAAGTAGAGGAGGAGTCCTGTGAGGATCGGAGATTACATGTGGAAGTGTATCAGGAGGTCAGAGATGTACGGGGGAGCAGGATGTGATAAGAGTAGGGAGGAGTCCTGTGGATCGGAGATTACATGTGGGGGTGTATCAGGAGGTCAGAGATATACAGGGGAGCAGGATGTGATAGAGTAGAGGAGGGAGTCCTGTGAGATCGGAGATTACATGTGGGATGTATCAGGAGGTCAGAGATGCACGGGGCAGGATGTGATAAGAGTAGAGGAGAGTCCTGTGAGATCAGAGATTACATGTGAAGTGTATCAGGAGGTCAAGATATGCGGGGGGGCAGGATGTGATAAAGAGTAGAGGAGGAGTCCTGTGAGGATCCGGAGAATTACATGTGGGGGTGTATCAGGAGGTCAGAGATGTATGCGGGGGGGCAGGATGTGATAAGAGTAGAGGAGGAGTCCTGTGAGGGGATCCAGGGGATTACATGTGAGGGGTGTATCAGGAGGTCAGAGATGTACAGGGGGCAGGATGTGATAAAGTAGGAGGAGTCCTGTGAGGATCGGAGATTACATGTAGAGGGTGTATCAGGAGGTCAGAGATGTACTGCAGGGGCAGGATGTGATAAGAGTAGAGGAGGAGTCCTGTGAGGATCAGAGATTACATGTGGGGGGTGTATCAGGAGGAGTCAGAGATGCAGGGGGGGGGGCAGGATGTGATAAGAGTAGAGGAGGGAGTCCTGTGAGGATCGGAGAGCCCACGTGGGGGTGTATCAGGAGGTCAGAGATGTACTGTGAGGGCAGGATGTGATAAGAAGTAGAGGAGAGAGTCCTGTGAGGATCGGGGATTACATGTAGGGGTGTATCAGGAGGAGTCAGAAGATGATGTCTGGGGCGGGATGTGATAAGAGTAGAGGAGGAGTCCTGTGAGGATCGGAGATTACATGTGGGGGTGTATCGGGAGGTCAGAGATGTACAGAGGGGAGCAGGATGTGATAAGAGCAGAGGAGGAGGTCCTGTGAGGATCGGAGATTACATGTGAGGGTGTATCAGGAGGTCAGAGATGCGGGGGAGGCAGGATGTGATAAGAGTAGGAGAGAGTCCTGTGAGGATCAGGAGATTACATGTGAGGTGTATCAGGAGTCAGAGATATGCAGGAGGCAGGATGTGATAAGAGTAGAGGAGAGGAGTCCTGTGAGGATCGGAATTACATGTGGGGAGTGTATCAGGGAGGTCAGAGATGTGCGGGAGCAGGATGTGATAAGAGTAGAGGAGGAGTCCTGTGAGGATCGGAAGGTTACGTGATGGGGAGTGTATCAGGAGAGTCAGAGATGTGCGGGGGGCAGGATGCTTGATAAGAGCAGAGGAGAGAGTCCTGTGAGGATCGAGGATTACATGTGGGGAGTGTATCAGGGTCAGAGATGTCTGAGGGAGGCAGGATGTGATAAGAGTAGAGGAGGAGTCCTGTGAGGATCGGAGATTACATGTGGGGGTGTATCAGGAGGTCAGAGATGTGCGGGGGGCAGGATGTGATAAGAGTAGGAGGAGTCCTGTGAGGATCGGAGATTACATGTGGGGTGTATCAGGAGGTCAGAGATATCTGGGGAGGCAGGATGTGATAAATAGAGGAAAGGAGTCCATGTGGATCGAGAATTACATGTGAGAGATGTATCAGGAGATCAGAGATGATACAGGGAGGATAGAGATCAAAGATGTGCAGAGGAGAGATCTGTAAAGAGCGGGAGAGTACATGTGAGGTATCAGGAAGTCAGAGATGATCAGGAGGCAGGATATGATGAGATGAGGAAGAGTGAGTCGCAGTCCAGGATCGGAGATTACATGAGGGAGTGTATCAGGGTCAGAAGAGATGTACGGGGGAGGCAGGATGTGATAAAGCAGAGAGAGGAGTCCTGTGAGGATCGGAGATTATGTGAGGATGTATCAGGAGGTCAGAAAGATATGGAGGCAGGGATGTGATAAGAGTAGAGGAGAGTCCTGTGGGATCGGAGATTACATGTGGGGGTGTATCAGGAGGTGAGGGATGTCGCAGAAGGCAGGATCTTGATAAAGTAGGAGAGGAGGTCCTGCGAAGATCGGAGATTACATGTGGGGGTGTATCGGGAGGTCAGAGACATGCCAGCAGGGAGGGCAGGATGTGATAAAGTAGAGGAGGAGTCCTGTGAGGATCGGAGATGCATGTGGGGTGTATCAGGAGGTCAGAGATGTACGGGGGCAGGATGTGATAGAGTAGAGGAGGAGTCCTGTGAGGATCGGAGATTACATGTGGGGTGTAGGAGTCAGAGAGCGTCGGAGAGATGTGACGAGAGCAGAGATGTAGATGAAAGGGGTGAAGAGGAAGAGGAGATCACTGTAAGAGAGATCAGAGAGGATTACATGTGGGGAGTGTATCAGGAGGTCAGAAGATATCGCAGGAGAGGCAGGATGTGATAAGAGTAGAGAGGAGTCCTGTGAGGATGGAGATTACATGAGAGTGTATCAGGAGTTGAGATGTACGGGAGGGGCAGGATGCGATAAAGAGTAGAGGGAGGAGTCCTGTGAGGATCGGAGATTACATGTGAGAGTGTATCAGGAGGTCAGAGATGTACAGGGAGGCAGGATGTGATAAAGTAGAGGAGGAATCCTGTGAGGATCGGAAGATTACATGTGAGGGTGTATCAGGGGTCGAGAGATGTACGGGGGCAGGATGTGATCAGAGTAGAGGAGAGTCCGTGAGATCAGAGATTACATGGGGGTGTATCAGGAGGTCAGAGATGTACGGGAGGCAGGATGTGATAAAGTAGAGGAGGAGTCCTGTGAGGATCCCGGAGATTACATGTGGGGGTGTCAGGAGGTCAGAGATGTGCAGGGAGGCAGGATGTGATAAGAGTAAGGAGGAGTCCTGTGAGATCGGAGATTACATGTGGGGGTGTATCAGGAGGTCAGAGATGTCAGAGGCAGGATGTGATAAAGTAGGAGAGTCCTGTGAGGATCGAGAGATTACATGTAGAGGTGTATCAGGAGGTCAGAGATGCGAGGAGGCAGGATGTGATAAGAGCAGAGGAGGAATCCTATGAGGATCGAGAGATTACATGTGGGGAGTGTATCAGGAGGTCAGAGATGTACGGAGGCAGGATGATAAAGTGAGGAGAGTCTGTGAGGATCAGAGATTACATGTGGGAGTATATCAGGAGGTCAGAGATGTATGCGGGGGGCAGGATGTGATAAGGTAGAGGGGAGTCCTATGAGGATCGGAATTACATGTGGGGGTGTATCAGGAGGTCAGAAGATGCGGGGGCAGGATGTGATAAGGCAGAGAGGAGGAGTCCTGTGAGGATCGGAGATTACGTAATGAGAGTGTATCAGGAAGTCAAGAGATGTCTGGAGGCAGGATGTGATAAAGAGTAGAGGAGGAATCCTGTAGAGATCGGAGTTACATGTGGAGTGTATCAGGAGGTCAGAGATGTACGAGGGGGCAGGATGTGATAAAGAGTAGAGGAGGAGTCCTGTGAGGATGGAGATTACATGTGAGGGTGTATCAGGAAGTCAGAAGATGTGCAGAGAAGCAGGATGTGATAAAGTGAGAATCCATGAGGATCAAGAGATTACAAGTAAGTGTATCAGGAGGTCAAAGATGTGCAGAGAGAAACAGGATGTATCAAGTAAAGGAGTCGTAACAGAGGATGAAGATATGTGAAAGTATATAAGAGATCAGATATGTAGAGAGAGCAGAATGTGATAGAGTAAGAGAAGAAGTCCTGTGAGGATCAGAAGATATGTGGGAGTGTATCAGGAGAGTCAGAGATATGCAGAGAGAGAAGAAACAGGATGTGATAAGAGTAGAGGAGGAGTCCTGTGAGGATCGGAGATTACATGTGGGGAGTGTATCAGGAGGTCAAGAATGTATCAGAGAAGCAGGATGTGATAAGAGTAGGAGGAGTCCTGTGAGGATCGGAAGTGCATGTGAGTGTATCAGGAGGTCAGAGATGCATGAGGGGGAGCAGGATGTAATAGAAGAGGAGAGTCCTGTGAGGATCAGAAGATTACATGTGGGGGTGTATCAGGAGGTCAGAGATATGCAGAGGGGCAGGATGTGATAAGAGTAGAGGATGAGTCCTGTGAGGGATCGGAGATTACATGTGAAGTGTATCAGAGGTCAGGAGATGTACGAGAGACAGGATAATATAAGAAATGAAGAGGCAGTCCTGTGAGGATCAGTTACATGTGAGGGTGTATCAGGAGGTCAAAGATATGAGAGGCAGGATGTGATAAGAGTAGAGGAGTCTGTGAGGATCAGAGATTACATGTGGGGGTGTATCAGGAGGTCAGAGATGTCTGAGAGAGCAGAATGTGATCAGAGATAGAAGGAGGAGTCTGTGAGAATCAGGAAGATTACATGTAAGGGGTGTATCAGGGGGTCAGGAGATGTACGGGGGAAGCAGGATGTGAATAAAGTAGGAGGAGTCCTGTGAGGATCGGAAGATTACATGTAAAGTGTATCAGGAGGTCAGAGATGTACGGGAGGGCAGGATATGATAAAGTAGAGAAGAATCCTGTGAGGATCAGAATTACATGTGGGGAGTGTATCAGGAGGTCAGAGATGTGCGGAGGCAGGATGTGATAAGAGTAGAGGAGGAGTCCTGTGAGGATCAGAGATTACATGTGAGGTGTCAGGGTCAGAGATGTCCGAGGCAGGATGTGATATAGTAGAGGAGAGAGTCCTGTGAGGATCGGAGATTACATGTAGGGAGTGTATCAGGAGGTCAGAGATGTGCAGGAGGCAGGATGTGATAAGAGTAGAGAGAAGGTCTGTGAGGATCGGAATTACATGTGGGGGTGTATCAGGAGGTCAAGAGTGCTGAGAGAGGCAGGATGTGATAAAGCTAGGAGAGGTCACGTGAGGTCAGGAGGCCACATGAGGGTGTATATCAGGAAGTCAGAAGATGTGCAGAGGCAGGGATGTGATAAGAAAGTGAGAAGTCCTGACAAAGATCAGATATAGCAAAGTCTCAGAAAGTCAAGAATATACAGAGAGAGAACAGATACAATAAAATAAGCAAATCCTGTAAAGAGATCAGAATACATATGTAAGTATACAGAGAGAGTCAAAAGATATGCAGAAACAGAGATATGTAATAAAGTGAAAGAATCCTATGAGATGGTAAGTATGTAAAGGAAGTATCAGAGAGTCTAAAGAAGATATACAGAAGCAGAGATAACAAGCAAATGAAAAGTCTGTAAAGAATGATAGTAATAAGTTATATCAGAATCAGATATGCATAGAACCACGTATATAAATAAATGAAAATCTGTGAGATCGGAGGACCATATAAAGTGTATCAGAGAAGTCAGTATGCATGAGAGAACAGAATGTCTGATAAATGAAGTAGCGAAGTCCTGAGAATGGAAGATACATAAAGTGAAGTGTTCAGAGGTCAAAGATATGCACGAGAGCAGATGTATTAGATAAATGAAGGAGGAGTCCTGTGAGATAGGAGAATTACATGTGAAGTACATCAAAGAGGTCAGAAGATATGCAGAAGCAGGTGATAAGTAAATGAAGAAGTCTGTGAAGATGGAAAATTATGTAAAGGAAATATCAAGAGAAGTCCAAAGATGTCTACGAAAAACAGAATGTCATAATAAAAGAATCTAAAGATCAGATATATGAAGTGTCAAGAGAGATCAAAATATACAGAAAGACAGAGAATGTAATAAAAATGAAAAGAAATCTACGAAGAGATGGAAGTACATGTAAAGGTAGTATCAAGAGAGTCAAAAGATACAGAAGAGAGGCAGAAGATGTAATAAAAGTAAATGGAGAAATCCTATGAAGCATAATTACATGTAGAAGTATCAAGTTAGTAAGATATACGAGAAGGCAGAGAATGTAATATAAGTAAGAAGAAAATCCTGTGAGAGATATAGATATATAGAGTATCAAGAGAATTCAAAGATACAGAAACGAAGATGTAACAAGTAGAAGAAATCCTGCGAGATCAGAGGACACACATGTAGGGTGTCATAGGAGGTCAAGATGTCACGAGGAGAACAGGATATGAGATAAATGAAAGAAAGGAAATCTGTGAGGATAACAGATAGATGTAAGTGTATCAGAGGGGTCAAGATGTACACGAGAGAGAGATAGGATCTGAATGAAAAGGAGATCTGTGAGATGGCGAATTATGTAAGGGATATATCAGGAGTCAAAGAAGATATGTACAGGGAGGCAGAGATGCCAATAAATGAGGAAAGTCCCATGATGAGATAGATACGTAGGAGTATATCAAGAGATCAAAGATACAGCTGAATGAGAGTCACAAAGATATGATCATAAAAGTCAAAGAGAATCCTGTAAAGAGATCGGAGGCCACGATGTCAAGGAGTGTATCAGAGAACAGAAGATAATGTAGAGAGAGGCAGAATCCTGAGATAAATGATAAGTCTTATCGAGTTTGTGAGAAATTACATGTAAGTGTCAGAAATGTAAGATATCACATGAAATAAGGATATACGAAAATAAAGATGAAGATATCATGGAATGGAATTATGCAGAGGTATAGCTAAGGTCAAAGATATACAGAGAGAGCAAGATATGATAAATGAAGAAAGCTCTGTGAGAATCAGAGTTATGAGCATCAGGATAGGAAGTCAAAATCTCTGAAAGAGACAGGATGTCACAAATGATAGGAAGAAGTCACAAGGATGTGAGCAGCCATGTAAAGGAGTGTCAGGAAGGTCAAAGATATACAGAGGCAGGAGATGCAATAAAAATGAAGTCTGTGAGAGATGAAGAGTACATGTAAGTATATCAAGTCAAGATATATAGAGAACAGGGATATGATAAAAGTAAAGAAGAATCCTGTAGAGATAGAATTATATAAAGAGATATATCAGGAGGTCAAAGATATGGGAGAAACAGATGTAATAAGTAAAGAAAATCCGATAAGATGGAATTATGTAAAGTGTATCAAAGTCAAAATATCTGAAAACAGGAATATAATAAAATAAAAAAATCCTATAAAGATGAAATTACATAATAGAAATGTATCAAGAAAAGTCAAAATATACTGAAAAGCAGATGTAATAAATAAAAGAAAGAATCTGTAAGATGGAAAGTTATATAAGGAAGTATCAGAAGTCAAAGATATACAGAAGAGCAGAATGTGATAAATGAAGAAGATCCTATGAAGATAGAGATTATATGAAGTATCAAAAGTCAAAGATATCTACGAAACAGAGATGTAATAAGAAGTAAGAAATCACTGTGAGATCAGAGATCATATGTAGGGTGTATCAGGAGGTCAGAGATGTGAGAGAGCAGGATGTGATAAGTAGAAAGGAAAGAGTCTGCAGGATCAGAGATTACGTGTGAGGTGTCAGGAGGTCAGAGATGTCTGAGAGGCAGGATGTGATAAGTAAGGAGAGTCACTGTGAGATGGAATTACATGTGGGAGTGTATCAGGAGGTCAGAAGATGATGAGAGCAGGATGTGATAAGAGTGAGAGTCACATGAGATCGGAATTACATGTAAGTGTATCAGGAAGGTCAGAAGATGTCTGAAAACAGAATGTATTAAATGAAAAGTCCTGTAGAGATGCAGGAGTATATGTAAAAGGTATCAGGAAGTCAGAGATAACCACAGAAACAGGAGATAACGAATAAATAAAAATCCTGTAGAGTGAAGGATATGTGAAGATATATCAAGTCAAAGAATAACGAGAAAGCAAGATAAATAAAAATGAAAAAAATATGAGTAAAAGGAAGATATAGTAAAAAGTATATAAATCAATATAAGAAACAGATATGAAAATAAAAGCCAAAAGAAGGAAAGAAATCCCTAAAGAATGAATTATAAAGTGTAAGTCAAAATATAGAAACAGAATGTCAAAAATAAAGAAAATCCTAAAGATGAGGATCATAATAAAGTGTATCAGGAGTCAAAAGTAAGAGAGAGCAGAATAGTAATAAGAAATGAAAAGTCCTAAGATCAGATATGTGAGTGTCAAGAGTCAAAAGATATGCAAAGAGAGAGAGAGGCAAGAGGTGATAAAGTAAGAGAGTCTGCAAAGATCAGAAGATACATGAAGTGTCAAGGCCAAAGATCACAGAGAGCAGATATTATAAGTAAAGGAAATCACATGAGATGAAGATACATGTAAGTGTATCAGGAAGTCAAGATATCTGAAACAGATCTCTCCATAAAAGAAAAATCTACAAAGATAATGCATAAGTATCAAAGTCAAAGATAACTAAAGAAACAGGAATATAATAAATAAGAAAGAAATCCTAAAGAATGAAGATACATAAGTATCAAGAAGGAAGTCAAAAGATATGAGAAACAGAGATAACAAATAAACAAAGAAAGTCTATAAAGGTAAATATATGATATATCAAGTCAAAAATATACGAGAGATGTGATAAAATGTAAAAAGAAGTCTAAAGATAAAGATTATAAGAAATATATTCAAAAATCAAAATATCTGAAACAGGATGTAATAAAAGTAAAAAATCTGAATCAGAGGTATGTAAGTGTATCAAAGTCAAGATATCACAGCAGAAAACAAGATGTGATAAATGAAAGAAAAGAATCCTGCAAAGGATGGAAGATGTAAAAGTGTATCACAAGAGTCAAAGATATACAGAGAGGCAGAGATAACAAATAAATGAAGAGTCCTGAGATGGAGATACATAAGGTGTATCAGGAGGTCAGAAGATGTCAGAGAGACAGATGTGATAAGTAGGAAATCCTCTAAAGAATGATATATAAATTATGTAAGTCAAGAAGATATCTACAGAAGTGGAAGCAGGATATATGATAAATAAAATCTATAAAGACTCAAAATTATATAAAGGAGTATATCAAGAGAGTCAAAATATCTGAAACAGAATTATGTCAAATGAAGAAGAAATCTAGATATAAAATTATGTAAGTATATCAGAAGTCAAAATACAGAAAACAGATAACAATAAGTAAAAGGAAAGTCATAGCAAAGATAATTATGTAAGTATCAGAGAGAGTCAGATATCTGCAGAGAGCAGA
>JAKVIS010001771.1:0-29139 GCA_033119425.1 Bufotes viridis
TTATGTACAGTATTACACTTGGCTAGCCACAGCTGGCACACTTGATTTAGGGGATTGGTATTTTGGCAATTGAATTTCCCCCTAGAAGAAAATCTATCCTTTAAAGGACCGTTATAAACTTAGCCAGTCACAGCTGGAACACCAGATTTAGGGGATTGATATTTTGGCAATTGAATTTAACCCCCAAAAAAAATCTATCCTTTGATGGACAGTATTACACTTAGCCAGCATCAGCTGGAACACCAGATTTAGGGGATTGGTATTTTGGCAATTGAATTTCCCACCAGAAAAAAAAAATATCCTTTTACGGACAGTATTGCACTTGACCAGCATCAGCTGAAACCACTGATTTAGAGGATTGGTATTTTGGCAATTGAATTTCACCCCAAAAAAAATCTATCCTTTGACGGACAGTATTAAACTTAGCCAGACACAGCTGGAACCCCAGATTTAGGGGATTGGCATTTCGGCAAATGACTTTCACCCCATGAAAAAATTTGTCCTTTGACGGATAGTTTTACACTTGGCCAGCCACAGCTGGGACACCTGATTTAGGGGGTTGCTATTTTGGAAATTGAATTTTCCCCCAGAACAAAAATCTATCCTTTGACGAACAGTATGACACTTGTCCAGCAACAGCTGGAACACCAGATTTATGTATTGGTATTTTCGCAATTGAATTTCACCCCAGAAAAAAATCTATCCTTTGACGGACAGTATTACACTTAGCCAGACACAGCTGTAACCCCAGATTTAGGGGATTGGCATTTCGGCAAATGAATTTCACCCCAGAAAAAAATCTCTCCTTTTACGGACATTATTACACTTAGACAGCCACAGCTGGAACCCCAGATTTAGGGGATTGGTATTTTGGCAATTGAATTTCACCCCAGAACAAAAATCTATCCTTTGACGAACAGTATGACACTTGGCCAGCAACAGCTGGAACACCAGATTTATGGATTGGTATTTTCGCAATTGAATTTCCCCCCAGAAAAAAATCTATCCTTTGACGGACAGTGTTAAACTTAGCCAGCGACAGCTGGAACCCCAGATTTAAGGGATTGGTATTTCGGCAAATGAATTTCACCCCAGAAAAAAATCTATCCTTTTATGTACAGTATTACACTTGGCTAGCCACAGCTAGAACCCCAGATTTAAGGGATTGGTATTTTTGGCAAATGAATTTCACCCCAGAAAAAAATCTCTCCTTTTTCGAACAGTATTACACTTGGCCAACTACAGCTGGCACACTAGATTTAGGGGATTTGTATTTTGGCAATTGAATTTAACCCCAGATCAAAAATCTATCCTTTGACCAACAGTAGTACACTTGGCCAGCCACAGCTGGAACACCAGATTTAGGGGATTGGTATTTTCGCAATTGAATTTCACCCCAGAAAGAAATCTATCCTTTGACGGACAGTAAGACACTTAGCCAGGCACAGCTGGAACCCCAGATTTAGGGGATTGGCATTTCGGCAAATGAATTTCACCCCAGAAAAAAATCTCTCCTTTTACGGACATTATTACACTTGGACAGCCACAGCTGGAACCCCTGATTTAGGGGATTGGTATTTTGGCAATTGAATTTCACCCCAGAAAAAAATCTATCCTTTGACGGACAGTATTACACTTGGCCAGCCACAGCTAGGACACCAGATTTAGGGGGGTGCTATTTTGGCAATTGAATTTCACCCCAGAAAAAAATCTATCCTTTGACGGACAGTATTATACTTAGCCAGCCACAGCTGGCACACTAGATTTAGGGGATGGTGCTACGTGACTCCAGCTTGATTATAGGCTGGGTCACATGCTGCACTTGGCCAATCACAGCCATGCCTATTAGTAGGCATGGCTGTGATGACCTCTTGGGGAAAGTAGTATGACGCTTGTTGATTGGCTGCTTTGCAGCCTTTCAAAAAGTGCCATGGAAATTGCCGAACACCAAACTCGAACTTTTACGTAAATGTTCGGGTCTGGGTCCAGGTCCTGAACACCCAAAAATTTGGTACAAACCCGAACTATACAGTTTAGGTTCGCTCAACTCTACTTACTTACAGTACTGTTTCACTAGCACAGCGGACTCCCTATGCATGTTTCTACAATGCACCTATATATAGGCTTTTAGCAGCCAGGAAATAGCTCTTTTTTACGGTTATTCATCATGAATAAATTCGGCAAACTGTCTGAATCAAATTTATGAGAAATATGCTTATCTCTATCTAAAAGCAATAAAAACTCTTACTTATTGTTATATTACCTTTAGGTGCTGCATTGATTCTTGTGCATACTACCCCAGGCCAAGAACAATTTTGTCAATAAGTGTTCACACAGTCTCACACTCAGATTTAAATCGTTAATTTCTAACGATAATTTGTTTTCCCTTAGTCCTAATAGCAGCACACATGGGGGTTAACCACCCCCCGTGGACTGGTAGGACCGGCGGAATGTTTAATGAACCCAAGACTAATAACTTAATTTAACAATTAAGTATCTCCTTAAAAGGAGGGAGTCAAACCCCAGCCCTCTGTGTTTATAGCAAGAAAAAAACTAGACTTACTAGGGTGGGAAATTTGTGTGCTGCTGTTAGGACTAAGGGAAAACAAATTACCATTAGAAATTAACGATTCCCTTACATCATACCAGCAGCACAGATAGGGAGATAGCAAGAAGAAACCCCTAGGGAGGGCCTTCCTGCCTGGCAGAACTAAGAATAGTCTGCCCAAAGGCCGAAAACTCAGCTAGTCTGGCATCTAGTCTATAATGGTAGATGAATGTCAATTCAGAGTTCCAGGAGGCAGCTTTGCAAATCATGTCGAGAGGCAGAAGACTCCTCTTGGAAAAAGAAGTAGCCACAGCTCTAGTTGAGTGGGCCTTCACAATTTCCGGATGGTCAGAGATTGGGAAACAAAGGATTCCTTAATAACCTCCTTAATCCACCGACTGATGGAAGGTATGGATGCCTTACAGTCTTTAAACTTACCGGCAACAGGATTAGGAGATTCTCATCTTTCCTGAACTCCATTGATCTAGCCACATAGATCTGGAGACATCTCGAGACGTCCAGAGGATGTCTAGCAGGTTCCTCGGAGGAGGTGGTAGGTGTCGACTGAACCGGGAGGAGTTCTGGAAGGGGCGGATCTGCAGATGCCACCTCAGTTGAGGTACAACAGGATGAGAATATCCTTATAATATGAGAGAAGGCTCTCTTGGTAGAGTCCGCTCTAGAATGAGACAGCGTTCTCAGGACCGACTCTGAAACCCCTTCTATTCTGGGAAGGGACTGATCAACCTCCAGGCTGTCAGGTTGAATTTGTGCAGATCTGAGCAGAGGTGAGTGTCCCACGACACCAGGGTTTGCTGTGGGGGTAGCCTCCAATATTGTCCTCGACTCAACTGGGTGAGCTAGTTAAACCAGGATCTCTTCAGCCAAAACCAAGAGCATTGAAGAGGCCCGTAGTCAGGAGGTGGATTTTCCATCAGCTCTGTAGTCAGGAGCTGTATTTTGAGGAATTGTCAGCGACCCAAGGCTTAAGCCAAAAAGGACTATGGGCCACCAACCCCAGGGCCATGGATTTGGCCGCTAGCTTCAACTGGAGCTGTGCGGTATCGCACAAGAAGTCCATAGCCAGGTTGATGGTCTTGAAGGCAGCCAGTATGTCGACCTGGAAAACCCTCTGGTTCACGTCAACTTGAAATTGATTCAGGTGAGACCGGAGGAACATAGAGACCTCAGAAGCAGCTATGGCTGTGGAAGCGGAAGCCGCAGCTGCCGTATGACCCCGTTTTAGTTTGCACTCTGCTCTCCTGTCAAGGGGGTCCTGCAGGCTAGACCCATCGTCTGCAGGAACCAGAGTGCGCTTGGACAACTTTGCAATAGCCATATCTACCTTGGGAATGGATCCCCATGAATCCACCAAGGGTTTAGCTATCGGGAACATGCATTTAAACTTCTTTGTTAAAAACGGACCCTTTCCAGGTTTTTTCCACTCTATAAACATGACAGAGAGGAGGGTCTCATCCGCTTTGAAGACACGAGGTGCCCGACTAGTGGGATCGGAAGGCTCCCTACGGTCAACATCATGGTCCCCTGACCTGATGGACTTGAGCATTTTCTGTGTCTTTTCAGGGGGGAAAAAACACAACATCAGCTCCTCCTCATCCAAGGAGGAAGAAACTAAGGAGACCAAGAAGGTCTCTTTACCGGGACAGAGGTCTCCATAGGGGCCTGGGCAGGCATAGGAAGCCTTTTCATCCAGCAGGCCTATGACTCCCTTAATAGAGCCATTGATACATATCCTGCAACGTAGGTTCACTAGAGGGCAGAACCCTTTAACAGCAGCTTTAAATCTGGAGTAGGGACAACTGTCCTCCAGTAGAGCGCTGCAATGGTAGCAGGATAGATGCTTCCTCTTGGAATCCACTTTCCTGCCTTCTGAATCCTGCGGAGAAGACATCACTGCAGGAAAAAAGGGACAAATAAAACATTTGTAAACCACCTATCTCCGCGAGAAAGGTAGAAAAACAGACCGGAGGCAGCTGAGGACCGGAGTAAAAAAATGCCACAAGTGGAACAACACCAACTTTAGGACTCTGAGAGCTAGCTGAAAAAGCATATGCAGCCAGAGACTGAACTGGAGCACACTGCTTCCTTAAATAGGGGAAGGGGAGGGATAGCCAATAGTGTTGAGCGACCAGTTCGAGCATCGTTCGGGTTCGTACCAAATTTTGGGGTGTCCGGGACACGGACTCGAACCTGGACATTTTCAAAAAAGTTTGGGTTTGTTGTTCGTCGATTACTTACCACTTTCTGAAGGGCTGCACAGCAGCCAATAAGCTAGCGTTTTACTTCTTGCCCTAAGAGCCCATCACAGCCATGCCTACTAATGGCATGGCTGTGATTGGCCAAGTGCAGCATGTGACCCAGCCTCTATTTAAGCTGGAGTCACGTAGCGCCGCACGTCACACTGCTCTGATTAGTGTAGGGAGAGGACACAGCTTCTGTCAGGGCGAGATTAGGCAGGGTAAAGTCAGCAACAGCATCTAATGAATGGATCGATCTACAGCTGTGAATGATTGAACTTCTGCTAGTTACTTGCTCACTGGTTTTTAGGCTGCACAGAGCGTTTTTCTGTCACTTATTTTCTGGGTTGATCGGCGGCCATTTTGTGACTTGTTGTGCACTAGAACAAGCTGCAACCAAGTCCATCAATCCATCAATACTAGTTTTTTTTTTTTTGCTATATCCTACATCAGGGGCTTGGCTGTGCTAATTGTCACCCCTAGAAACTCAGGATAGCAATTTCTATATTTTATTACGGGGTTAAATACTGTCTGGCAAAGGATAGATTATTTTATGTGGTGAAATTCAATTGCCAAAATAGCAATACCATAAATCAGTGGTTTCAGCTGTGGCTGGCAAAATATAATAGTGTCCGCCAAAACATATATTTTGTTCTGGGGTGTAATTCACTTGCCAAAATAGCAATACCCTGAATCTGGTGTCCCAGCTGTAGCAGGCCAGGTTTTTTTAGTGTTAACCAAAACATATATTTTGTTCTGGGGTGAAATTCAATTGCCAAAATAGCAATACCACAAATCAGTGGTTTCAGCTGTGGCTGGCAAAATATAATAGTGTCCGCCAAAACATATATTTTGTTCTGGGGTGAAATTCAATTGCCAAAATAGCAATACCATAAATCAGTGGTTTCAGCTTTGGCTGGCAAAATATAATAGTGTCCGCCAAAACATATATTTTGTTCTGGGGTGAAATTCAATTGCCAAAATAGCAATACCATAAATCAGTAGTTTCAGCTGTGGCTGGCAAAATAAAATAGTGTCTGACAAAACATATATTTTGTTCTGGTGTGAAATTCAATTGCCAAAATAGCAATACCCTGAATCTGGTGCCCCTGCTGTTGCAGGCCAGGTTTTATAGTGTCTGTCAAAACATATCTTTTGTTCTGGGGTAAAATTAATTTGACAAAATATCAATACCCTGAATCTGGTGTCCCAGCTGTTGCAGGCCAGGTTTCATAGTGTCCGCCAAAACATATATTTTGTTCTGGGGTGAAATTCAATTGCCAAAATAGCAATACCATAAATCATTGTTTTCAGCTGTGACTGGCAAAATATAATAGTGTCCGCCAAAACATATATTTTGTTCTGGGGTGAAATTCAATTGCCAAAATAGCAATACCATAAATCAGTAGTTTCAGCTGTGGCTGGCAAAATATAATAGTGTCCGCCAAAACATATATTTTGTTCTGGGGTGTAATTCACTTGCCAAAATAGCAATACCCTGAATCTGGTGTCCCAGCTGTTGCAGGCCAGGTTTCATAGTGTCCACCAAAACATATATTTTGTTCCGGGGTGAAATTAATTTGCCAAAATAGCAATACCCTGAATCTGGTATTGCAGGCCCGGCTGTTGCAGGCCAATTGTAAATCTGTCCATAAAAGGATACCTTTCATCCAGGGCCTAAATACTAGCCCAAAAAGAGATATTCCCCTAAATCAGTGGTTACTGCTGTGCCTGGATTAGTGTAATATGCTACATAAACAAATAGGCAGATAGTGTTAGGTGCCTGTAAAAAAAGGACTGAATTTGAAATCAATACATTGGGCCAAATATTTTTTTCCTTATTGTGGTGCTTGGTGAAAAGTGACAATGAGGAAAACATCTAGTAAGGGACGCGGACACGGTCGTGGTGGTGTTAGTGTACCATCTGGTGCTGGGAGAGGACGTGGCAATTCTGCCACAGCCACACGTCCTAGTGAACCAACTACCTCAGGTTCCAGTACCCGCCAGAATTTACAGCGATATTTGGTGGGGCCCAATGCCGTTCTAAGGATGGTAAGGCCTGAGAAGGTACAGGCGCTAGTCAATTGGGTGGCCGACAGTGGATCCAGCATGTTCACAACATTATCTCCCACCCAGTCTTCTGCTGAAAGCGCACAGGTGGCACCTGAAAACCAAGCCCATCAGTCTGTCACATCACCCTCATGCATATCAAGGAAACTGTCAGAGCCTTAATTTATGCAGCAGTCTCTTATGATGTTTGAAGACTCTGCTGGCATGGTTTCCCAAGGGAATCCACCTAGCCCTTCCCCAGTGGTGGAAGACATAGAATGCACTGATGCACAACCACTGATGTTTCCTGATGATGAGGACATGGGAATACCACCTCATCGGAGTCCGCACGTCTCTGATGATGACGAAACACAGGTGCCAACTGCTGCGTCTTTCTGCAGTGTGCAGACCGAACATGAGGTCAGGGAGGAAGACTGTGTGGAAGACGATGCAGGGGACGATGAGGTCCTAGACCCCACATGGAATGAAGGTCGTGCCACTGACTTTCATAGTTCAGAGGAAGAGGCAGTGGTGAGACCGAGCCAACAGCGTAGCAAAAGAGGGAGCAGGGGGCAAAAGCAGACCAGCCGCCGCCAAGAGAGTTCGCCTGCTACTGGCCACCGCCACCAGGGACCGAGCACCCCAAAGGCAGCTTCAAGGAGTTCCCTGGCATGGCACTTCTTTAAACAATGTGCTGACGACAAGAGTGATTTGCACGCTGTGCCATCAGATCCTGAAGCGAGGCATTAACGTTCTGAACCTTAGCACAACCTGCATGACCAGGCATCTACATGCAAAGCATGAACTGCAGTGGAGTAAACAGCCTTAAAAGCAAGGAACTCACTCTGGCTCCTCCTGCTCCCTCTTCTGCTGCTGCCTCGGCCTCTTCCTCCGCCTCGGGATGAATGTTGGTACCTGCCGCCCACCAAACATATATTTTGTTCTGGGGTGAAATTAATTTGCCAAAATTGCAATACCCTGAATCGGGTGTACCAGCTGTTGCAGGCAAGATTCATAGTGTCCGAAAAAACATATATTTTGTTCTTGGGTGAAATTCAATTGCCAAAATAGCAATACTATAATTCAGTGGCTTCAGCTGTTGCTGGCAAAGTATAATAGTGTCCGCCAAAACATATATTTTTTTCTTGGGTGAAATTCAATTGCCAAAATAGCAATTCCCTAAATCTGGTGTCCCAGCTGTTGCAGGCCAAGATTCATAGTGTCCGCCAAAACATATATTTTGTTCTGGGGTGAAATTCAATTGCCAAAATAGCAATACCCTAAATCTGGTGTTCGAGCTGTTGCAGGCCAAGTGTAAATCTGTCCATAAAAGGATACCTTTCATCCAGGGCCTAAATACTAGCCCTAAAAGAGATATTCCCCTAAATCAGTCGTTACTGCTGTTCCTGGATTAGTGTAATACGCTACATAAATAAATAGGCAGATAGTGTTAGGTGCCTGTAAAAAAAGGCCTGAATTTGAAATCAATACATTGGGCCAAATATTTTTTTTCTTATTGTGGTGCTTGGTGAATGGTAACAATGAGGAAAACATCTAGTAAGGGATGAGGAGAGACTGTCGTGGTGGTGTTAATGTACCCACTGGTGCTGGGAGAGGACGTGGCCATTCTGCCACAGCCACACGTCCTAGTGAACCAACTACCTCAGGTTCCAGTACCCGCCAGAAGTTACAGCGATATTTGGTGGGGCCCAATGCCGTTCTAAGGATGGTAATGCCTGAGCAAGTACAGGTGCTAGGCAATTGGGTGGCCGACAGTGGATCCAGCACGTTCACAACATTATCTCCCACCCAGTCTTCCGCATAATGCGCCCAGTGGCACCTGAAAACCAAGCCCATCAGTCTGTCACATCACCCCCATGCATATCAGGGAAACTGTCTGAGCCTCAAGTTATGCAGCAGTCTCTTATGCTGTTTGAAGACTCTGCTGGCATGGTTTCCCAAGGGAATCCACCTAGCCCTTCCCCAGTGGTGGAAGACATAGAATGCACTGATTCACAACCACTGATGTTTCCTGATGATGAGGACATGGCAATACCACCTCATCGGAGTCCGCATGTCTCTGATGATGACGAAACACAGGTGCCAACTGCTGCGTCTTTCTGCAGTGTGCAGACCGAACAGGAGGTCAGGGCGGGAGACTGTGTGGAAGACGATGCAGGGGACGATGAGGTCCTAGACTCCACATGGAATGAAGGTCGTGCCACAGACTTTTATAGTTCAGAGGAAGAGGCAGTGGTGAGACCGAGCCAACAGCGTAGCAAAAGAGGGAGCAGGGGGCAAAAGCAGACCAGCCGCCGCCAAGAGAGTTCGCCTGCTACTGGCCACCGCCACCAGGGACCGAGCACCCAAAAGGCAGCTTCAAGGAGTTCCCTGGCATGTCACTTCTTTAAACAATGTGCTGACGACAAGAGTGATTTGCACGCTGTGCCATCAGATCCTGAAGCGAGGCATTAACGTTCTGAACCTTAGCACAACCTGCATGACCAGGCATCTACATGCAAAGCATGAACTGCAGTGGAGTAAACAGCCTTAAAAGCAAGGAACTCACTCTGGCTCCTCCTGCTCCCTCTTCTGCTGCTGCCTCGGCCTCTTCCTCCGTCTCGGGAGGAATGTTGGTACCTGCCGCCCACCAAACAGAGGATGTGCCACCGACAACACCACCTGCGTCACCAAGCATCTCCACCATGTCACACGGCAGCGTTCAGCTCTCCATCTCACAAACCTTGTAGAGAAAGCGTAAATTCCCACCTAGCCACCCTCGAGCCCTGGGCCTGAATGCCAGCATTTCTAAACTACTGCCTTTAAAATGCTGTCATTCAGGCTGGTGGACACAGACAGCTTCAAACAGCTGATGTCCATGGCTGTCCCACAGTATGTTGTTCCCAGCCGCCACTACTTTTCCAAGACAGCCGTGCCTTCCCTGCACAACCAAGTATCCGATAAAATCAAGTGTGCACTGCACAACGCCATCTGTGGCAAGGTCCACCTAACCACAGATACGTGGACCAGTAAGCACGGCCAGGGACGCTATATCTCCCTAACTGCACACTGGGTAAATGTAGTGGCGGCTGGGCCGCAGGCGGAGAGTTCCTTGGTGCACGTCCTTCCGCCACCAAGGATCGCAGGGCATCATTCTTTGCCTCCTGTAGCCTCCTCCTCCTACTCGGCTTCCTCCTCCTCTGTTCATCCACCTAGCCCTTTCCCAGTGGTGGAAGACATAGAATGCACTGACGCACAACCACTTCTGTTTCCTGATGAGGTCATGGGAATTTCACCTCAGCAGAATCAGCATGTCTCTGATGATGACGAAACACAGGTGCCAACTGCAGTGTCTTTCTGCAATGTACAGACCTAACAGGAGGTCAGGTAGGAAGACTGTGTGGAAGACGATGCAGGGGACGATGAGGTCCTAGACCCCACATGGAATGAAGGTCGTGCCACTGGTGAGACCGAGCCAACAGCGTAGTAAAAGAGGGAGCAGGATGCAGACCAGCCGCCAAGAGAGTTCGCCTGCTACTGGCCACCGCCACCAGGGACCGAGCACCCCAAAGGCAGCTTCAAGGAGTTCCCTGGCATGGCACTTCTTCACACAATGTGCTGACAAGACCAAAGTGGTTTGCACGCTGTGCCATCAGAGCCTGAAGCAAGGCATTAACGTTCTGAACCTTAGCACAACCTGCATGACCAGGCATCTACATGCGAGACACTGAACTGCAGTGGAGTAAGCAGCCTTCAAAAGCTAAGGAACTCGCTCTGGCTCCTCCTGCTCCCTCTTCTGCTGCTGCCTCGGCCTCTTCCTCCGCCTCTGGAGGAAAGTTGGTACCTGCCTCCCAGCAAACAGAGGATGTGCCACCGACAACACCACCTCGTCACCAAGCATCTCCACCATGTCACACGGCAGCGTTCAGTTCTCCATCTCACAAACCTTGTAGAGAAAGCGTAAATTCCCACCTAGCCACCCTCGAGCCCTGGGCCTGAATGCCAGCATTTCTAAAACTACTGGCCTTTGAAATGCTGTCATTCAGGCTGGTGGACACGGACAGCTTCAAACAGCTGATGTCGCATGGCTGTCTCACAGTATGTCGTTCCCAGCCGCCACTACTTCTCCAAGACAGCCGTGCCTTCCCTGCACAACCAAGTATCGGATAAAGTCAAGTGTGCACTGTGCAACGCCATCTGTGGCAAGGTCCACCTAACCACAGATACGTGGACCAGTAAGCACGGCCAGGGACGCTATATCTCCCTAACTGCACACTGGGTAAATGTAGTGGCGGCTGGGCCGCAGGCGGAGAGTTCCTTGGTGCACGTCCTTCCGCCACCAAGGATCGCAGGGCATCATTCTTTGCCTCCTGTAGCCTCCTCCTCCTACTCGGCTTCCTCCTCCTCTGTTCATCCACCTAGCCCTTTCCCAGTGGTGGAAGACATAGAATGCACTGACGCACAACCACTTCTGTTTCCTGATGAGGTCATGGGAATTTCACCTCAGCAGAATCAGCATGTCTCTGATGATGACGAAACACAGGTGCCAACTGCAGTGTCTTTCTGCAATGTACAGACCTAACAGGAGGTCAGGTAGGAAGACTGTGTGGAAGACGATGCAGGGGACGATGAGGTCCTAGACCCCACATGGAATAAAGGTCGTGCCACTGGTGAGACCGAGCCAACAGCGTAGTAAAAGAGGGAGCAGGATGCAAAAAGAGAGTTCGCCTGCTACTGGCCACCGCCACCAGGGACCGAGCACCCCAAAGGCAGCTTCAAGGAGTTCCCTGGCATGGCACTTCTTCACACAATGTGCTGACAAGACCCAAGTGGTTTGCACGCTGTGCCATCAGAGCCTGAAGCAAGGCATTAAAGTTCTGAACCTTAGCACAACCTGCATGACCAGGCATCTACATGCGAGACACTGGCTGCAGTGGAGTAAGCACCTTCAAAACTAAGAAAGTGCTCAGGCCCCTCCTGCTCCCTCTTCTGCTGCTGCCTTGGCCTCTTCCTCCACCTCTGGAGGAAAGTTAGCACCTGCCTCCCAGCAAATAGAGGATGTGCCACCAACACCACCACCAAGTATCTCCACTATGTCACACGGCAGCGTTCAGTTCTCCATCTCACAAACCTTGGAGAGAAAGCGTAAATTCCCACCTAGCCACTCTCAATACCTGGCCCTAAATGCCAGCATTTCTAAAAACTACTGGCCTTTGAAATTCTGTCATTCAGGCTGGTGGACACGGACAGCTTCAAACAGCTGATGTCGGAGGCAGTCTCACAGTACGTCGTTCCCAGCCGCCACTACTTCTCCAAGAGAGCCGTGCCTTCCCTGCACAACCAAGTATCGGATAAAGTGAAGTGTGCACTGTGCAACGCCATCCGTGGCAAGGTCCAACCTAACCAAAGATACGTGGACCAGTAAGCAGGCCAGGGCGCTATATCTCCCTAACTGCACACTGTGTAAAAGTTGTGGTGGCTGGGCCCCAGATGGAGAGCTTTTTGTCGCACTTTACTTTTGTCTCCAAAGATCGCAGGGCATTATTCTTTGCCTTCTGTTGCCTCCTCCTCCTACTCGGCTTCCTCCTCCTTTTCTTCCACCTGCTCATCTGGTCAGCCACAGACCTTCACCACCAACTTCAGCACAGCCAGTCTGGGGTAAACGTCAGCAGGCCGTTCTGAAACTCATGGGTTTGGGTGACAGGACCCACACCGCGCAGGAGTTGTGGCGGGGTATAGAAAAACAGACCGACAAGTGGTTGCTGCCGGTGATCCACAAGCCCGGCCTAGTGGTGTGTGATAATGGGTGAAATCTCATTGCAGCTCTGGGACTAGCCGGTTTGACGCACATCACTTGCCTGGCGCATTTGCTGTTTCGAGTACTCCACCAACATGGCCAGTGGCGATGACACCGTTATCAGCGTTACAATACCACTTCTGTGTCTCCTTGAGAAAACGCTTAGGGCGATGATGGAAAAGGAGGTGGCCCAGCAGGAAGAGGAGGAGGATGAGGGGTCATTTTTAGCACTTTCAGGCCAGTCTGTTAGAAGTGGCTCAGAGGGAGGTTTTTTGCAACAGCAGAGGCCAGGTACAAATCTGGCCAGCCAGGGCACACTACTGGAGGACGAGGAGGATGAGGAGGAGGTGGAGGAGGATGAGGATGAAGCAGGTTCACAGCGGGGTGGCACCCGACACAGTTCAGGCCCATCACTGGTGCGTGGCTGGGGGGATACGGAGGACGATGACGATACGCCTCCCACAGAGGACAGCTTGTCCTTACCTCTGGGGAGCCTGGCACACATGAGCGACTACATGCAGCAGTGCCTGCGCAACGACAGCAGATTTGCCCACATTTTAACATGTGCGGACTACTGGTTTGCCACCCTGCTGGATCCCCGGTACAAAGACAATGTGCCCACCTTACTTCCTGCACTGGAGCGTAATAGGAAGATGCGCGAGTACAAGCACACGCTGGTAGAGGCGCTCCTGAGAGCATTCCCAAATGTCACAGGGAAACAGGTGGAAGCCCAAGGCGAAGGCAGAGGAGGAGCAAGAGGTCGCCAACGCAGCTGTGTCACTGCCAGCTCCTCTGAGGGCAGGGTTAGCATGGCAGAAATGTGGAAAAGTTTTGTCTCCACGCCACAGCTAACTGCACCACCACCTGATACGGAATGTGTTAGCAGGAGGCAGCATTTCACTAACATGGTTGAACAGTACGTCTGCACACCCCTCCACGTACTGACTGATGGTTCGGCCCTATTAAACTTCTGGGTCTCCAAATTGTCCATGTGGCCAGAGTTAGCATTTTATGCCTTGGAGGTGCTGGCCTGCCCGGCGGCCAGCGTTTTGTCTGAACGTGTATTCAGCACGGCAGGGGGCGTCATTACTGACAAATGCAGCCGCCTGTCCACAGCCAACGTGGACAAGCTGACTTTCATAAAAATGAACCAGGCATGGATCCCACAGGAACTATCCCTCCCTTGTTCAGAATAGACATTTATAACTGCCCCCCCCTCAACCATGTATTCTTGTACTCCAGGGTACTTCTTTATTGAATCCTTATTTTTTTAACTTTTCCATGATCTTGCGGTGCAACCCAAAGTTAAATGAACCTCTCCTCTGTTTGGGTGGTGGGGCCGAAATAACTGAAAGTGGCCTTCTCCGGTGGTGGTTGATATGACGCATGATTCCTTGCTGTGGGACCTCTCTCCTCTGTATGGGTGCTGGGCCGAAATAACTGAGAGTGGCCTTCTCCGGTGGTGGTTGATATGACGCATGATTCCTTGCTGTGGGACCCCTCTCCTCTGTCTGGGTTGTGGGGCCGAAATAACTGAGAGTGGACTTCTCCGGTGGTGGTTGATATGACGCATGATTCCTTGCTGTGGGACATCTCTCCTCTGTCTGGGTGCTAGGCCGAAATAACTGAGAGTGGCCTTCCAAGGTGGTGGTTGATATGACGCATGATTCCTTGCTGTGGGACCTCTTTCCTTTGTCTGGGTGCTGGGCCGAAATGACTGAGAGTGGCCTTCTCCGGTGGTGGTTGATATGACGCATGATTCCTTGCTGTGGGACCTCTCTCATCGGTCTGGTTGCTGGCCGAAATAACTGAAAGTGGCCTTCTCCAGTGGTGGGTGATATGACGCCTTATTCCTTGCTGTGGGACCTCTCTCCTTGGTCTGGGTGCTGGGGCCTAAATAACTGAAAGTGGCCTTCTCCAGTGGTGGGTGATCTGACGCATGATTCCTTGCTGTGGGACCTCTCTCCTATGTCTTGGTGCTGGGGCCGAAATAACTAAAAGTGGCCTTCTCCATTGGTGGGTGATATGACGCCTTATTCCTTGCTTTGGGACCTCTCTCCTCTGTCTGGGCGCTGGGCCGAAAAAACTGAAAGTGGCCTTCTCCGGTGGTGGTTGATATGACGCATGATTCCTTGCTGTGGGACCTCTCTCCTCTGTCTGGGTGCTGGGGCCTAAATAACTGAAAGTGGCCTTCTCCAGTGGTGGTTGATATGACGCATGGTTCCTTGCTGTGGGACCTCTCTCCTCTGTCTGGGTGCTGGGCCAAAATAACTGAAAGCGGCCCTTTCCAGTGGTGGGTGATATAACTCCTTATTCCTTGCTGTGGGACCTCTCTCCTCTGTCTGGGTGCTGGGGCTGAAATAACTGAAAGTGGCCTTCTCCAGTGGTGTGTGATATGACGCATAATTCCTTGCTGTGGGACCTCTCTCCTCTGTCTGGGTGTTGGGGCCGAAATAAATGAAAGTGGCCTTCTCCAGTAGTGGGTGATATGACGAATGATTCATTGCTTTTGGGCCTCTCTCCTTTGTCTGGGTGCTTGGGCCTAAATAACTTAAAATGGCCTTCTCCATTGGTGGGTGATATGACGCATGATTCCTTGCTGTGGGACATCTCTCCTCTGTCTGGGTGCTGGGGCTGAAATAACTGAAAGTAGCCTTCTCCAGTGGTGTGATATGACGAATAATTCCTTGCTGTGGGACCTCTCTCCTCTGTCTGGGTGTTGGGGCCGAAATAAATGAAAGTGGCCTTCTCCAGTAGTGGGTGATATGACGAATGATTCCTTGCTTTTGGGCCTCTCTCCTCTGTCTGGGTGCTTGGGCCTAAATAACTTAAAATGGCCTTCTCCATTGGTGGGTGATATGACGCATGATTCCTTGCTGTGGGACCTCTCTCCTCTGTCTGGGTGCTTGGGCCTAAATAACTGAAAGTGGCCTTCTCCAGTGGTGGGTGATATGACGCATGATTCCTTGCAGTGGGACCTCTCTCCTCTGTCTGGGTGCTGGGGCCTAAATAACTTAATGTGGCCTTCTCCAGTGGTGGGTGATATGACGCATGATTCCTTGCTTTAGGATCTCTCGACTCTGTCTGGGTGCTGGGGCCTAAATATCTTACAATGGCATTCTCCAGTGGTGGGTGATATGACGCATGATTCCTTGCTGTGTGACCTCTCTCCTCTGTCTGAGTGCTGGGCTGAAATAACTGAAAGTGGCCTTCTCCAGTGGAGTGTGATATGAAGCATAATTCCTTGCTGTGGGACCTCTCTCCTCTGTCTGGGTGTTGGGGCCGAAATAAATGAAAGTGGCCTTCTCCAGTAGTGGGTGATATTACGCATGATTCCTTGCTTTTGGGCCTGTCTCCTCTGTCTGGTGCTGGGGCCGAAATAACTTAAAATGGCCTTCTCCAGTGGTGGGTGATATGACGCATGATTCCTTGCTTTGGGACCTCTCTCCTCTGTCTGGGTGCTGGGGCCTATATAACTGAAAGTGGCCTTCTCCAGTGGTGGGTGATATGACGCATGATTCCTTGCTGTGGGACCTGTATCCTCGGTCTGTGTGCTGGTCCTAAATAACTGAAAGTGGCCTTCTCCAGTGGTGGGTGATATGACGCATGATTCCTTGCTGTGGGACCGCTCTCCTCGGTCTTGGTGCTGGGGCCGAAATACCTGAAAGTGGCCTTCTCCAGTGGTGGGTGATATGACGCATGATTCCTTGCTGTGGGACCTCTCTCCTCTGTCTGGGTGCTGGAGCCTAAATATCTTACAATGGCCTTCTCCAGTGGTGGGTGATATGACGCATGATTCCTTGCTGTGGGACCTCTCTCCTCTGTCTGAGTGCTGGGGCCTAAATAACTGAAAGTGGCCTTCTCCAGTGGTGGGTGATATTACGCCTTATTACTTGCTGTGGGACCTCTCTCCTCTGTCTGGGTGCTGGGCCTAAATAACTAAAAGTGGCCTTCTCCAGTGGTGGGTGATATGACGCATGATTCCTTGCTGTTGGACCTCTCTCCTCTGTCTGGGTGCTGGGGCCGAAATAACTGAAAGTGGCCTTCTCCAGTGGTGGGTGATATGACGCCTTATTCCTTGCTGTGGGACCTCTCTCCTCTGTCTGGGTGCTGGCCGAAATAACTGAAAGTGGCCTTCTCCAGTGGTGGGTGATATGACGCATGATTCCTTGCTGTGGGACCTTTCTCCTCTGTCTGGGTGCTGGGGCCTAAATAACTGAAAGTGGCCTTCTCCAGTGGTGAGTGATATGACACAGGCTTCCTTGCTGTGGGACCTGTAACCTCTGTCTGGGTGCTTGGCCGAAATAACTGAAAGTGGCCTTCTCCAGTGGTGGGTGATATGACGCCTTATTCCTTGCTGTGGGACCTCTCTCCTCTGTCTGGGTGCTGGGACTAAATAACTAAAAGTGGCCCTCTCCAGTGATGGGTGATATGACGCATGATTCCTTGCTGTGGGACCTCTCTCCTCTGTCTTGGTGCTGGGGCCGAAATAACTGAAAGTGGCCTTCTCCCGTGGTGGGTGATATGACGCCTTATTCCTTGCTGTGGGACCTCTCTCCTCTGTCTGGGTGCTGGGCCGAAGTAACTGAAAGAGGCCTTCTCCAGGGTTGGGTGATATGACGCATGATTCCTTGCTGTGGGACCTCTCTCCTCTGTCTGGGTGCTGGGCCAAAATAACTGAAAGTGGCCTTCTCCAGTGGTGGGTGATATAACTCCTTATTCCTTGCTGTGGGACCTCTCTCCTCTGTCTGGGTGCTGGGGCTGAAATAACTGAAAGTTGCCTTCTCCAGTGGTGTGTGATATGACGCATAATTCCTTGCTGTGGGACCTCTCTCCTCTGTCTGGGTGCTGGGGCTGAAATAACTGAAAGTTGCCTTCTCCAGTAGTGGGTGATATGACGCATGATTACTTGCTTTTTGGCCTCTCTCCTCTGTCTGGGTGCTGGGGCCTAAATAACTTAAAATGGCCTTCTCCATTGGTGGGTCATATGACGCATGATTCCTTGCTGTGGGACCTCTCTCCTCTGTCTGGTTGCTGGGGCCTAAATAACTGAAAGTGGCCTTCTCCAGTGGTGTGTGATATGACGCATGATTCCTTGCTGTGGGACCTCTCTCCTCTGTCTGTGTGCTGGGGCCTAAATAACTGAAAGTGGCCTTCTCCAGTGGTGGGTGATATGACGCATGATTCCTTGCTGTGGGACCTCTCTCCTCTGTCTGGGTGCTGGAGCCTAAATAACTGAAAGTGGCCTTCTCCAGTGGTGAGTGATATGACGTAGGCTTCCTTGCTGTGGGACCTGTATCCTCGGTCTGGGTGCTGGGCCGAAATAACTGAAAGTGGCCTTCTCCAGTGGTGGGTGATATGACGCATGATTCCTTGCTGTGGGACCTCTCTCATCGGTCTGGGTGCTGGCCGAAATAACTGAAAGTGGCCTTCTCCAGTGGTGGGTGATATAACTCCTTATTACTTGCTGTGGGACCTCTCTCCTCTGTCTGGGTGCTGGTCCTAAATAACTAAAAGTGGCCTTCTGCAGTGGTGGGTGATATGACGCATGATTCCTTGCTGTGGGACCTCTCTCCTCTGTCTGGCTGCTGGGGCCGAAATAACTGAAAGTGGCCTTCTCCAGTGGTGGTTGATATGACGCATGATTCCTTGCTGTGGGACCTCTCTCCTCTGTCTGGGTGCTGGGCCAAAATAATTGAAAGTGGCCTTCTCCAGTGGTGGGTGATATAACTCCTTATTCCTTGCTGTGGGACCTCTCTCCTCTGTCTGGGTGCTGGGGCTGAAATAACTGAAAGTGGCCTTCTCCAGTGGTGTGTGATATGACGCATAATTCCTTGCTGTGGGACCTCTCTCCTCTGTCTGTGTGCTGGGGCCGAAATAAATGAAAGTGGCCTTCTCCAGTGGTGGGTGATATGACGCATGATTCCTTGCTGTGGGACCTCTCTCCTCTGTCTGGGTGCTGGGGCCTAAATAACTGAAAGTGGCCTTCTCCAGTTGGTGGGTGATATGATGCATGATTCCTTGCTGTGGGACCTCTCTCCTCTGTCTGGGTGCTGGGCCGAAATAACTGAAAGTGGCCTTCTCCAGTGGTGGGTGATATGACGCCTTATTCCTTGCTGTGGGACCTCTCTCCTCTGTCTGGGTGCTGGGCCAAAATAACTGAAAGTGGCCTTCTCCAGTGGTGGGTGATATGACGCATGATTCCTTGCTGTGGGACCTCTCTCCTCTGTCTGGGTGCTGGGGCTGAAATAACTGAAAGTGGCCTTCTCCAGTGGTGGGTGATATGACGCATGATTCCTTGCTGTGGGACCTCTCTCCTCTGTCTGGGTGCTGGGCAGAAATAACTGAAAGTGGCCTTCTCCAGTGGTGGGTGATATGACGCATGATTCCTTGCTGTGGGACCTCTCTCCTCTGTCTGGGTGCTGGGGCTGAAATAACTGAAAGTGGCCTTCTCCAGTGGTGTGTGATATGACGCATGATTCCTTGCTGTGGGACCTCTCTCCTCTGTCTGGGTGCTGGGGCCGAAATAACTGAAAGTGGCCTTCTCCAGTGGTGGGTGATATGACGCATGATTCCTTGCTGTTGGACCTCTCTCCTCTGTCTGGGTGCTGGGGCCTAAATAACTTAAAGTGGCCTTCTCCAGTGGTGGGTGATATGACGCATGATTCCTTGCTGTGGGACCTCTCTCCTCTGTCTGGGTGCTGGGGCCTAAATAACTGAAAGTGGCCTTCTCCAGTGGTGGGTGATATGACGCATGATTCCTTGCTGTGGGACCTCTCTCCTCTGTCTGGGTGCTGGGGCCTAAATAACTGAAAGTGGCCTTCTCCAGTGGTGGGTGATATGACGCATGATTCCTTGCTGTGGGACCTCTCTCCTCGGTCTGGGTGCTGGGGCCGAAATAACTGAAAGTGGCCTTCTCCAGTGGTGGGTGATATGACGCATGATTCCTTGCTGTGGGACCTCTCTCCTCTGTCTGGGTGCTGGGGCCGAAATAACTGAAAGTGGCCTTCTCCAGTGGTGGGTGATATGACGCATGATTCCTTGCTGTGGGACCTCTCTCCTCTGTCTGGGTGCTGGGGCCGAAATAACTGAAAGTGGCCTTCTCCAGTGGTGGGTGATATGACGCATGATTCCTTGCTGTGGGACCTCTCTCCTCTGTCTGGGTGCTGGGCCTAAATAACTGAAAGTGGCCTTCTCCAGTGGTGGGTGATATGACGCATGATTCCTTGCTGTGGGACCTCTCTCCTCTGTCTGGGTGCTGGGGCCTAAATAACTGAAAGTGGCCTTCTCCAGTGGTGGGTGATATGACGCATGATTCCTTGCTGTGGGACCTCTCTCCTCTGTCTGGGTGCTGGGGCCGAAATAACTGAAAGTGGCCTTCTCCAGTGGTGGGTGATATGACGCATGATTCCTTGCTGTGGGACCTCTCTCCTCTGTCTGGGTGCTGGGGCCGAAATAACTGAAAGTGGCCTTCTCCAGTGGTGGGTGATATGACGCATGATTCCTTGCTGTGGGACCTCTCTCCTCTGTCTGGGTGCTGGGGCCGAAATAACTGAAAGTGGCCTTCTCCAGTGGTGGGTGATATGACGCATGATTCCTTGCTGTGGGACCTCTCTCCTCTGTCTGGGTGCTGGGGCCTAAATAACTGAAAGTGGCCTTCTCCAGTGGTGGGTGATATGACGCATGATTCCTTGCTGTGGGACCTCTCTCCTCTGTCTGGGTGCTGGGGCTGAAATAACTGAAAGTGGCCTTCTCCAGTGGTGGGTGATATGACGCATGATTCCTTGCTGTGGGACCTCTCTCCTCTGTCTGGGTGCTGGGGCCGAAATAACTGAAAGTGGCCTTCTCCAGTGGTGGGTGATATGACGCATGATTCCTTGCTGTGGGACCTCTCTCCTCTGTCTGGGTGCTGGGGCCTAAATAACTGAAAGTGGCCTTCTCCAGTGGTGGGTGATATGACGCATGATTCCTTGCTGTGGGACCTCTCTCCTCTGTCTGGGTGCTGGGGCCAAAATAACTGAAAGTGGCCTTCTCCAGTGGTGGGTGATATGACGCATGATTCCTTGCTGTGGGACCTCTCTCCTCTGTCTGGGTGCTGGGGCCTAAATAACTGAAAGTGGCCTTCTCCAGTGGTGGGTGATATGACGCATGATTCCTTGCTGTGGGACCTCTCTCCTCTGTCTGGGTGCTGGGGCCGAAATAACTGAAAGTGGCCTTCTCCAGTGGTGGGTGATATGACGCATGATTCCTTGCTGTGGGACCTCTCTCCTCTGTCTGGGTGCTGGGGCCGAAATAACTGAAAGTGGCCTTCTCCAGTGGTGGGTGATATGACGCATGATTCCTTGCTGTGGGACCTCTCTCCTCTGTCTGGGTGCTGGGGCCTAAATAACTTACAATGGCCTTCTCCAGTGGTGGGTGATATGACGCATGATTCCTTGCTGTGGGACCTCTCTCCTCTGTCTGGGTGCTGGGGCCTAAATAACTGAAAGTGGCCTTCTCCAGTGGTGGGTGATATGACGCATGATTCCTTGCTGTGGGACCTCTCTCCTCTGTCTGGGTGCTGGGGCCGAAATAACTGAAAGTGGCCTTCTCCAGTGGTGGGTGATATGACGCATGATTCCTTGCTGTGGGACCTCTCTCCTCTGTCTGGGTGCTGGAGCCTAAATAACTGAAAGTGGCCTTCTCCAGTGGTGAGTGATATGACGCAGGCTTCCTTGCTGTGGGACCTGTATCCTCGGTCTGGGTGCTGGGCCGAAATAACTGAAAGTGGCCTTCTCCAGTGGTGGGTGATATGACGCATGATTCCTTGCTGTGGGACCTCTCTCATCGGTCTGGGTGCTGGAGCCTAAATAATTGAAAGTGGCCTTCTCCAGTGGTGGGTGATATGACGCCTTATTACTTGCTGTGGGACCTCTCTCCTCTGTCTGGGTGCTGGGCCTAAATAACTAAAATTGGCCTTCTTCAGTGGTGGGTGATATGACGCATGATTCCTTGCTGTGGGACCTCTCTCCTCTGTCTGGGTGCTGGGGCCGAAATAACTGAAAGTGGCCTTCTCCAGTGGTGGGTGATATGACGCATGATTCCTTGCTGTGGGACCTCTCTCCTCTGTCTGGGTGCTGGGCCGAAATAACTGAAAGTGGCCTTCTCCAGTGGTGGGTGATATAACTCCTTATTCCTTGCTGTGGGACCTCTCTCCTCTGTCTGGGTGCTGGGGCTGAAATAACTGAAAGTGGCCTTCTCCAGTGGTGTGTGATATGACGCATAATTCCTTGCTGTGGGACCTCTCTCCTCTGTCTGTGTGCTGGGGCCTAAATAACTGAAAGTGGCCTTCTCCAGTGGTGGGTGATATGACGCATGATTCCTTGCTGTGTGACCTCTCTCCTCTGTCTGGGTGCTGGGGCCTAAATAACTGAAAGTGGCCTTCTCCAGTGGTGAGTGATATGACGCAGGCTTCCTTGCTGTGGGACCTGTATCCTCTGTCTGGGTGCTGGCCGAAATAACTGAAAGTGGCCTTCTCCAGTGGTGGGTGATATGACGCCTTATTTCTTGCAGTGGGACCTCTCTCCTCTGTCTGGGTGCTGGGACTAAATAACTAAAAGTGGCCCTCTCCGGTGATGGGTGATATGACGCATGATTCCTTGCTGTGGGACCTCTCTCCTCTGTCTTGGTGCTGGGGCCGAAATAATTGAAAGTGGCCTTCTCCAGTGGTGGGTGATATGACGCCTTATTCCTTGCTGAGGGACCTCTCTCCTCTGTCTGAGTGCTGGGCCGAAGTAACTGAAAGAGGCCTTCTTAAGGTTGAGTGATATGACGCATGATTCCTTGCTGTGGGACCTCTCTCCTCTGTCTGGGTGCTGGGCCAAAATAACTGAGAGTGGCCTTCTCCGGTGGTGGTTGATATGACGCATAATTCCTTGCTGTGGGACCTCTCTCCTCTGTTTGGGTGCTGGGGCTGAAATAACTGAAAGTTGCCTTCTCCAGTGGTGTGTAATATGACGCATAATTCCTTGCTGTTGGACCTCTTTCCTCTGTCTGGGTGTTGGGGCCGAAATAAATGAAAGTGGCCTTCGCAAGTAGTGGGTGATATGAAGCATGATTCCTTGCTTTTTGGCCTCTCTCCTCTGTCTGGGTGCAGGGGCCTAAATAACTTAAAATGGCCTTCTCCATTGGTGGGTGATATGACGCTTGATTCCTTGCTGTGGGACCACTCCCCTCTGTCTGGTTGCTGGGGCCTAAATAACTGAAAGTAGCCTTCTCCAGTGGTGGGTGATATGACGCATAATTCCTTGCTGTGGGACCTCTCTCGTCTGTCTGTGTGCTGGGGCCTAAATAACTGAAAGTGGCCTTCTCCAGTGGTGGGTGAAATGACGCATGATTCCTTGCTGTAGGACCTCTCTCCTCTGTCTGGGTGCTGGAGCCTAAATAACTGAAAGTGGCCTTCTCCAGTGGTGAGTGATATGACGTAGGCTTCCTTGCTGTGGGACCTCTCTCCTCTGTCTGGGTGCTGGAGCCTAAATAACTGAAAGTGGCCTTCTCCAGTGGTGGGTGATATGACGCATGATTCCTTGCTGTGGGACCTCTCTCATCGGTCTGGGCGCTGGCCGAAATAACTGAAAGTGGTCTTCTCCAGTGGTGGGTGATATAACTCCTTATTACTTGCTGTGGGACCTCTCTCCTCTGTCTGGGTGCTGGTCCTAAATAACTAAAAGTGGCCTTCTCCAGTGGTGGGTGTTATGACGCATGATTCCTTGCTGTGGGACCTCTCTCCTCTCTCTGGCTGCTGGGGCCGAAATAACTGAAAGTGGCCTTCTCCAGTGGTGGTTGATATGACGCCTTATTCCTTGCTGTGGGACCTCTCTCCTCTGTCTGGGTGCTGGGCCAAAATAACTGAAAGTGGCCTTCTCCAGTGGTGTGTGATATGACGCATAATTCCTTGCTGTGGGACCTCTCTCCTCTGTGTGCTGGGGCCGAAATAAATGAAAGTGGCCTTCTCCAGTGGTGGGTGATATGACGCATGATTCCTTGCTTTTGGGCCTCTCTCCTCTGTCTGGGTGCTGGGGCCTAAATAACTTATAATGGCCTTCTCCATTGGTGGGTGATATGATGCATGATTCCTTGCTGTGGGACCTCTCTCCTCTGTCTGGGTGCTGGGCCAAAATAACTGAAAGTGGCCTTCTCCAGTGGTGGGTGATATAACTCCTTATACCTTGCTGTGGGACCTCTCTCCTCTGTCTGGGTGCTGGGGCTGAAATAACTGAAAGTGGCCTTCTCCAGTGGTGGGTGATATGACGCATGATTCCTTGCTGTGGGACCTCTCTCCTCTGTCTGGGTGCTGGGCCAAAATAATTGAAAGTGGCCTTCTCCAGTGGTGGGTGATATAACTCCTTATACCTTGCTGTGGGACCTTTCTCCTCTGTCTGGGTGCTGGGGCTGAAATAACTGAAAGTGGCCTTCTCCAGTGGTGTGTGATATGACGCATAATTCCTTGCTGTGGGACCTCTCGCCTCTGTCTGGGTGCAGGGGCCGAAATAAATGAAAGTGGCCTTCTCCAGTGGTGGGTGATATGATGCATGATTCCTTGCTTTTGGACCTCTCTCCTCTGTCTGGGTGCTGTGGCCTAAATAACTTAAAATGGCCTTCTCCATTGGTGGGTGATATGATGCATGATTCCTTGCTGTGGGACCTCTCTCCTCTGTCTGGGTGCTGGGGCCTAAATATCTTACAATGGCCTTCTCCAGTGGTGGGTGATATGACGCATGATTCCTTGCTGTGGGACCTCTCTCCTCTGTCTGGGTGCTGGGGCCTAAATAACTGAAAGTGGCCTTCTCCAGTGGTGGGTGATATGACGCATGATTCCTTGCTGTGGGACCTCTCTCCTCTGTCTGGGTGCTGGGGCCTAAATAACTGAAAGTGGCCTTCTCCAGTGGTGGGTGATATGACGCATGATTCCTTGCTGTGGGACCTCTCTCCTCTGTCTGGGTGCTGGAGCCTAAATAACTGAAAGTGGCCTTCTCCAGTGGTGAGTGATATGACGCAGGCTTCCTTGCTGTGGGACCTGTATCCTCGGTCTGGGTGCTGGGCCGAAATAACTGAAAGTGGCCTTCTCCAGTGGTGGGTGATATGACGCATGATTCCTTGCTGTGGGACCTCTCTCCTCGGTCTGGGTGCTGGGGCCTAAATAACTGAAAGTGGCCTTCTCCAGTGGTGGGTGATATGACGCATGATTCCTTGCTGTGGGACCTCTCTCCTCTGTCTGGGTGCTGGGCCTAAATAACTGAAAGTGGCCTTCTCCAGTGGTGGGTGATATGACGCATGATTCCTTGCTGTGGGACCTCTCTCCTCTGTCTGGGTGCTGGGGCCGAAATAACTGAAAGTGGCCTTCTCCAGTGGTGGGTGATATGACGCATGATTCCTTGCTGTGGGACCTCTCTCCTCTGTCTGGGTGCTGGGGCCTAAATAACTGAAAGTGGCCTTCTCCAGTGGTGGGTGATATGACGCATGATTCCTTGCTGTGGGACCTCTCTCCTCTGTCTGGGTGCTGGGGCCGAAATAACTGAAAGTGGCCTTCTCCAGTGGTGGGTGATATGACGCATGATTCCTTGCTGTGGGACCTCTCTCCTCTGTCTGGGTGCTGGGGCCTAAATAACTGAAAGTGGCCTTCTCCAGTGGTGGGTGATATGACGCATGATTCCTTGCTGTGGGACCTCTCTCCTCTGTCTGGGTGCTGGGGCCTAAATAACTGAAAGTGGCCTTCTCCAGTGGTGGGTGATATGACGCATGATTCCTTGCTGTGGGACCTCTCTCCTCTGTCTGGGTGCTGGGCCGAAATAACTGAAAGTGGCCTTCTCCAGTGGTGGGTGATATGACGCCTTATTCCTTGCTGTGGGACCTCTCTCCTCTGTCTGGGTGCTGGGGCCGAAATAACTGAAAGTGGCCTTCTCCAGTGGTGGGTGATATGACGCCTTATTCCTTGCTGTGGGACCTCTCTCCTCTGTCTGGGTGCTGGGCCTAAATAACTGAAAGTGGCCTTCTCCAGTGGTGGGTGATATGACGCATGATTCCTTGCTGTGGGACCTCTCTCCTCTGTCTGGGTGCTGGGGCCGAAATAACTGAAAGTGGCCTTCTCCAGTGGTGGGTGATATGACGCATGATTCCTTGCTGTGGGACCTCTCTCCTCTGTCTGGGTGCTGGGCCAAAATAATTGAAAGTGGCCTTCTCCAGTGGTGGGTGATATGACGCCTGATTCCTTGCTGTGGGACCTCTCTCCTCTGTCTGGGTGCTGGGGCTGAAATAACTGAAAGTGGCCTTCTCCAGTGGTGTGTGATATGACGCATAATTCCTTGCTGTGGGACCTCTCTCCTCTGTCTGGGTGCTGGGGCCTGAAATAACTGAAAGTGGCCTTCTCCAGTGGTGGGTGATATGACGCATGATTCCTTGCTGTGGGACCTCTCTCCTCTGTCTGGGTGCTGGGGCCGAAATAACTGAAAGTGGCCTTCTCCAGTGGTGGGTGATATGACGCATGATTCCTTGCTGTAGGACCTCTCTCCTCTGTCTGGGTGCTGGGCCGAAATAACTGAAAGTGGCCTTCTCCAGTGGTGGGTGATATGACGCCTGATTCCTTGCTGTGGGACCTCTCTCCTCTGTCTGGGTGCTGGGGCCTAAATAACTAAAAGTGGCCTTCTCCAGTGGTGGGTGATATGACGCATGATTCCTTGCTGTGGGACCTCTCTCCTCTGTCTGGGTGCTGGGGCCGAAATAACTGAAAGTGGCCTTCTCCAGTGGTGGGTGATATGACGCATGATTCCTTGCTGTGGGACCTCTCTCCTCTGTCTGGGTGCTGGGCCGAAATAACTGAAAGTGGCCTTCTCCAGTGGTGGGTGATATGACGCATGATTCCTTGCTGTGGGACCTCTCTCCTCTGTCTGGGTGCTGGGGCCTAAATAACTGAAAGTGGCCTTCTCCAGTGGTGGGTGATATGACGCATGATTCCTTGCTGTGGGACCTCTCTCCTCTGTCTGGGTGCTGGGGCCGAAATAACTGAAAGTGGCCTTCTCCAGTGGTGGGTGATATGACTCATGATTCCTTGCTGTGGGACCTCTCTCCTCTGTCTGGGTGCTGGGGCTAAATAACTGAAAGTGGCCTTCTCCAGTGGTGGGTGATATGACGCATGATTCCTTGCTGTGGGACCTCTCTCCTCTGTCTGGGTGCTGGGGCCTAAATAACTGAAAATGGCCTTCTCCAGTGGTGGGTGATATGACGCATGATTCCTTGCTGTGGGACCTCTCTCCTCTGTCTGGGTGCTGGGCCTAAATAACTGAAAGTGGCCTTCTCCAGTGGTGGGTGATATGACGCATGATTCCTTGCTGTGGGACCTCTCTCCTCTGTCTGGGTGCTGGAGCCTAAATAACTGAAAGTGGCCTTCTCCAGTGGTGGGTGATATGACGCATGATTCCTTGCTGTGGGACCTCTCTCCTCTGTCTGGGTGCTGGGGCCGAAATAACTGAAAGTGGCCTTCTCCAGTGGTGGGTGATATGACGCATGATTCCTTGCTGTGGGACCTCTCTCCTCTGTCTGGGTGCTGGGGCCTAAATAACTGAAAGTGGCCTTCTCCAGTGGTGGGTGATATGACGCATGATTCCTTGCTGTGGGACCTCTCTCCTCTGTCTGGGTGCTGGGGCCTAAATAACTGAAAGTGGCCTTCTCCAGTGGTGGGTGATATGACGCATAATTCCTTGCTGTGGGACCTCTCTCCTCTGTCTGGGTGCTGGGGCCGAAATAACTGAAAGTGGCCTTCTCCAGTGGTGGGTGATATGACGCATGATTCCTTGCTGTGGGACCTCTCTCCTCTGTCTGGGTGCTGGGGCCGAAATAACTGAAAGTGGCCTTCTCCAGTGGTGGGTGATATGACGCATGATTCCTTGCTGTGGGACCTCTCTCCTCTGTCTGGGTGCTGGGGCCTGAAATAACTGAAAGTGGCCTTCTCCAGTGGTGGGTGATATGACGCATGATTCCTTGCTGTGGGACCTCTCTCCTCTGTCTGGGTGCTGGGGCCGAAATAACTGAAAGTGGCCTTCTCCAGTGGTGGGTGATATGACGCATGATTCCTTGCTGTGGGACCTCTCTCCTCTGTCTGGGTGCTGGGGCCTAAATAACTGAAAGTGGCCTTCTCCAGTGGTGGGTGATATGACGCATGATTCCTTGCTGTGGGACCTCTCTCCTCTGTCTGGGTGCTGGGCCGAAATAACTGAAAGTGGCCTTCTCCAGTGGTGGGTGATATGACGCATGATTCCTTGCTGTGGGACCTCTCTCCTCTGTCTGGGTGCTGGGGCCGAAATAACTGAAAGTGGCCTTCTCCAGTGGTGGGTGATATGACGCATGATTCCTTGCTGTGGGACCTCTCTCCTCTGTCTGGGTGCTGGGGCCTAAATAACTGAAAGTGGCCTTCTCCAGTGGTGGGTGATATGACGCATGATTCCTTGCTGTGGGACCTCTCTCCTCTGTCTGGGTGCTGGGGCCGAAATAACTGAAAGTGGCCTTCTCCAGTGGTGGGTGATATGACGCATGATTCCTTGCTGTGGGACCTCTCTCCTCTGTCTGGGTGCTGGGGCCTAAATAACTGAAAGTGGCCTTCTCCAGTGGTGGGTGATATGACGCATGATTCCTTGCTGTGGGACCTCTCTCCTCTGTCTGGGTGCTGGGGCTGAAATAACTGAAAGTGGCCTTCTCCAGTGGTGGGTGATATGACGCATGATTCCTTGCTGTGGGACCTCTCTCCTCTGTCTGGGTGCTGGGGCCGAAATAACTGAAAGTGGCCTTCTCCAGTGGTGGGTGATATGACGCATGATTCCTTGCTGTTGGGACCTCTCTCCTCTGTCTGGGTGCTGGGGCCTAAATAACTGAAAGTGGCCTTCTCCAGTGGTGGGTGATATGACGCATGATTCCTTGCTGTGGGACCTCTCTCCTCTGTCTGGGTGCTGGGGCCAAAATAACTGAAAGTGGCCTTCTCCAGTGGTGGGTGATATAACGCCTTATTCCTTGCTGTGGGACCTCTCTCCTCTGTCTGGGTGCTGGGGCCGAAATAACTGAAAGTGGCCTTCTCCAGTGGTGGGTGATATGACGCATGATTCCTTGCTGTGGGACCTCTCTCCTCTGTCTGGGTGCTGGGCCAAAATAACTGAAAGTGGCCTTCTCCAGTGGTGGGTGATATGACGCATGATTCCTTGCTGTGGGACCTCTCTCCTCTGTCTGGGTGCTGGGGCCGAAATAACTGAAAGTGGCCTTCTCCAGTGGTGGGTGATATGACGCATGATTCCTTGCTGTGGGACCTCTCTCCTCTGTCTGGGTGCTGGGCCGAAATAACTGAAAGTGGCCTTCTCCAGTGGTGGGTGATATGACGCATGATTCCTTGCTGTGGGACCTCTCTCCTCTGTCTGGGTGCTGGGGCCGAAATAACTGAAAGTGGCCTTCTCCAGTGGTGGGTGATATGA